>JAVJIF010027454.1:0-56576 GCA_038442645.1 Agave tequilana
TCTAAATCAAGAGTGTGTGTGTATATGGTATACTTGAGCAATCTACTAACTATTCTATCCTTTACATTTTAATCTAAAAACAAAATCTTATAAAAAACAAACCTAGACTCAAGTCTTGATCTTGAAGGTCTTCACTTGAAGTCTTCTCATCGTCTTGACTTGATCCAAAATTGATCCAACGAGCTAAACTCCTCTTGAGTACTTGATGTGGTCTTGATGCACAAGCTCTTGAATCAAACCGTGCTAGCTCCAAAACTTGACTTTAAATCCTTTGTTGAAGCTAAACACCAACTAAGATCTTGATCATAAATCTGAGACTAATTAAACACAAGATCATTAGTACTATAACTACATTAGTTGATCATCATCAAAACTAGAGTGATGGGCCTTTGGGCCAACAATCTCCCCATTTTTGATGATGACAAAACTCATGAAGTTATATATGCATGGATTAAAGTAAAGCTTCAAAGAAGCTCCCCCTTAACTCATGCATAACAAATAAGCAATAAGATATGACAATGAAGCACATAAACTAACTAAACATGTATGCAAATATAAGGAGATAAACATGCCAATCAAGTATAAAACTCATCAAATTCTTTTTCTCCTATTTGCAAAAAAAACAATATGCATAAACAAGAAATTCTTTTCCAAAACATGCATATATATCTAAAATACTTCTCCCCCTTTTTGTCAATCATTAACAAAGGGGTTAAAGTAAAATACAAAACAATATTCTCCCCCTTTTTGTTAGAAACAAAAATCAACAAAAGGGTGAAATCAAACAAATCAATAAAGAGATATATGCGATATACATTCATGAAGAGGAAGACGCTAAGTTAACTTTCCTACATATATGCATTATATGAAGAAGGGATGACAAGCCCTAACTCACATAACGCATAATATGCAATGCATAAGAGGAGATGTGAAGCTCCCCCTGCACACGTGTATCACATAAAGAAGAGTTGTCAAGCTTATCAATATAAGATACACTCATCATGAATTTATATGTAGAAGAAATGTTAAGCTCCCCTTGCATATAGGCAATACACAACAAAACATTTTTAATATTTCTTATTAAAACAAAATTTTGAATTTTCTCAACAAATTTTGAGATATCTTAGTAAATCAAATTTTAAGATACCAATTGTAAATAAACATTACAAATTTTGAATTTTAAACCAACAATAGAATCATATTGATACCAATTGAAAATTATTGCACATTTTTTATATCAATAAAACTACCATTTTAAAAATAATGCATAAGCTTATTAAAATATCAATTGAGATACCAATTGAAAATAAAGATTTGAATCAAGCTTAGCATAAACAAACTTTGTGCTTTAAACATGTAAACCAATTTTAAATCAAGTATATAACTCATAAACTACCACCTTTTTTATGCACAAGATAAAAGATTTTCAATAAAGCTTGCAAGGCATACTCGCCCATCCGTCCACCCATAAAGGGGTTGGTAAGGGTTTTCAAAAATAGGATTTTGAAAATAATTTTATTGTGAAAACACTACCAAATAAAGAATAAATAACTAGTTGAATTAATTTTTAAAAACTAGTTAAAGATCCTTCAAAAACATGAAACCAAATAATATGTATATCATGAAACATACTAAATACATAAAGGTAGACACTTGAAATTTATAAGGCTAAAAAATAATCATGAAATAAAGTCATGAATAAACAAATAAAGTGTGAGTGTACAAAAGTCATGTAATTAGTATTATCCATGAAAATTAGTCACTAAAGCTCAAAACATGAATATCATTTTTATCACACAAATCATGAAAATTTATTTTTCATATAAAGATGAAAATCATAAAAAATTATTTTTCATCTTAAAAACAAACTTCTAGGTATATGTATGATTTATCCAATCCTAACAATATGCATACATATCCATAAAAAGAGTCCATAATGTAAATTGCATGAAGGCAAATGACTCATGGGGTATACATGTATATTTATTAGATTTGAATAAAAAATACATATACATGAAGTAAAACATGAAAATTGGCAAAACAAGTGTAAATGAGAGAATCATCAAAACTAGGCTATACACGTGCATATAGTGAGTACAAATGAACAATGAAGTGCAAACATATATGAATCAATTTGTTGCTTACTACTTGTACAAGTATATACACAAGTTTTGACAAAGACTACATCTAAACTAGTATTTACTACATGAAGCGCAATCATAAAAACAAACATGCTAAAAATATCATATATAAAAAAGCATGTAAATAAATTAGGAGTTTTAGAGATAGTTACCAAACCAAAGAACTATGCTCTAAGTCTCCAAAACATGGTGATTATCCCACCAAACCTCCTTGATAGCGGTGCATCAAATGTGTGTCCATTAAGTCCATGTGCATCCACCATCAAGGCATCATCCCTCTCACGTTTTGTGAGAGCCCGCACCTACATCAAAAACAAAA
The DNA here is from genome assembly GCA_038442645.1 of Agave tequilana. Lineage (NCBI taxonomy): Eukaryota > Viridiplantae > Streptophyta > Magnoliopsida > Asparagales > Asparagaceae > Agave > Agave tequilana. The sequence continues at coordinate 2,461 of JAVJIF010027454.1, forward strand.
GGTGAGAATTTTGGTACCCATTTTCTTTTGGGTCCATGAGGGTTAGTCTTATAAGGAACCCAAATATTTTTCTTAGCAAAATTAATATGATGTAACTTATCAGAATAAAACTTTGCTAAATGACCTTTGTGGCCACAATGTATACATTTGTACACTCTAAGATGCATATGAGTGTGGGTGTGGTCATGGCGTGCAAAGTGTGCATATGCATGATGTGGGTGTTGTGCATGAACATGGAACTTGTTTCTTCTGAAATAAGGATTCCAATCTTTTATGGTTAAATGCACATGTGCTCAAAGTTGAGCTCAAACAATCAATTTTATTTTTCAAAAATTTCATTTCATTTTATCAATACTAGCATGTAAAGCATGATCAACAATCTTTTTCTTTTTAAAATATTAACTTTTTCTTTTTCAACAATTTTTCTTTTTAAAGAGGTGTTTTCATGGAAAGCAATTTCTTTTTGTTTTTTCACCAAAACAATCTTATCTTTTAAAGAAGTATTTCCTTTACAAAGATCATTTAATTTAGAAAGCAAGGAAATATTTTCATTTTTCAAATTTTCATTTTCTTTTGAAAAACATTCCAATTTATCTTGTGAAGAATCTTTTTCTTTTAACATGCAATCAAATTTGTTTTTCATTTTCTTATTATCTTTCTTAAGCAATTCATATTTTTCTAAGAGTTGTTGACAAAATGATGCTAGTTCATTATAAAGCATTTCAACATCCTCTTCTATCTCGGATTCAGTAGTTACCTCAAGGGGGTTATCCCCTTGTACCATGTAGCACACGTTAGAAACGTCACTTCCAACATCCGAATCGCTCTCTGCATAGTATAGTTCTTTTTCGTCAAGGGAGATGATGGTATTCCAAATTACAAAAGCTGAATCAATGTTAGAAACCCTAGATAAATATTCATCATTTAGGGTACTCTTCAAAGCATGAATGACTTTTGCATTAGCCTCAATATTTTTGCCATTTAAACAATAAGAATCTTTAATAGTGGCAAAATAAACATGAATGCATAGGGCTTTGAGGTACAAAGACATCTTAACCTTCCAAGTTTGGATGTTAAGAATGTCAAAAGTGGGAGGTGTCATGAAATCCATGGTGTGTGTAAAAAATTGTGATTAGCTAAAAAATGAGGATCTTTAACTCTAGGTTGTTAGACCCAATCAAGAGCACTTGGTTCTGATACCACTTGTAATCACCTAGAGGGGGGTGAATAGGTGGTGACTAATCTAATGGTCAATAAATGCGAAATTAAAAACTTATTAATGCAAATTAAAATTTCTTAAACTAAACACCACGTATAACACAAGAGTGCAACCGGATTCCCCGTGAAAGGCTCTGGACTAACTCCTCAAGATTCCTCTAAATAAGAGTTGAGGTATCGCGTTGGCTCTCTTGGTTGAATACTAGTGTTAGCAAACAATCTCCAAGCATATAACAATTAAGCACACAATATATCAAGCATATAAAGATAAAGACAATATTAGCATGCAAGATATAAAGACAAGAAAGAGATAGAGAGAGAGCAATCGCAAACACGGGAGATTTGTTTCGAGGTTCGAGCACACTTGCTCTACGTTCCTGCCTTCAACACTTGAAGGATTTCCACTATAAACCGATCCCACCGGATCACTCGGTGCCGCAAACACCTATAAGGTGAGTTCACACTTGAACTCCTTGGACTCTCTAGTCCTTTCACTCGTTCACGCAAGAACACACACCGCAAGCCCACTAGCTCGCCGAGGCCGCACCTCAAACACCGAGTTCTCACTAGAACCCGAAACAATGCGAACACACACGTCCGCCTCCTCAAAGTACAAGAAAGAACTCTTGGTGATCTAAACACTTTGATCACCAATAAACACTCTCACAATAACACTCCTATAGGGTGAATATGTCAATGGATAGCTCAAGCGTTGTGTGAGAAAACTAGGATTGAAATGGTAGAGGAAAACACAAGAAAATCACTTTGATAACACTTTTGATAAGCTCCCCTTTTAATTGAAAATATTTCTCTCAAATAAGTGGAGAAAACCTCTTAATAGAGTAGGAAAAACTGGCTTAAAAACTCTCCAAAAATCTTATCTAAAACAGCTCTCAAATGGGGTTTATATAGGCCCCAAAAGAATCTGCCCGTTGGCAGCTGACTAGGCCCAGAATGGCCTTCCGGTCGACCGGCCAACGGTCAAAAAACTGACTGTAATATCCCTAATCTAAAATACAGTATTTTCATTTTTCTAAAGTATTTATTTTAATTTACTGATTATTTTTATATAACCAAGTTAATTTATATTTCTCTTGTGATTATTATTGTTGAATATGCAAATTATTTTCAGATAGTAAATGGCAAAATTATTCTTCCATTATTATTTATTGTTATTTCTATTGGAGTATTATTATTTCTATTGTTAGTGATAATAGATATTGTTAATTATTATTTGTGATTGGTATTACTTATTTTAATATTGGCATTTGTACTAATCATGGTGGTGGTGGTGTTCTCCTTGTTTAGCCTCTCACCCTATTTCTCATTTACCCACTTGGTGATCCATAGCCCAACACCTATTTATCTGATTGGATCCTATACCCTTTATCCTGTTACACCAAGACCCAATACTTAACCTAATTGGATCCTAACCCATGCCCGCTAGCCTAAACCCAACACCTATTCATCTATTAGACCTCAACCCGTTAGCTTATACCCATCTACCCGCAAACTCAATACTCTTCCTATAAATATTCCTTAACCTAAACAAGAAACCCTAACCTAATCTTAACCCTAATCTCTCCCAAATCCCCCACATGCAGCCGCCATAACCCCATCTCCATCTTCAAGATCCAGCCGCCCACCTCTTCTCCTCTCCCTCCTTCCAGCCGTGCACTCCACCTCCCCAGATCTGTACCACAGCCGCACCCCTCTCCATCTTCTCTGTTGGTCACAGCCCCCGTTGGACAGCAACACGGCACAGCAGCCATCTCACCCTCCTTGGCTGCAACCAGCAGCAGTCCAGCCGAGCTCCTCCCCCGAGAGCTTTCCCTCCTCTTCTCAGGTCGGCCATCACCACCAGCAGGCCGAGCCCAGCACCAGGACCCCCCTGTGGCTGCTCCTCTCCATGCAGCATCACCTCCACAGCAGCAGACCCGCAGATCCAACAGCAGATCCAAACCAGCGCCCCCCTGCCCTCTCTTCTTCAGCCAGGCCGGCAACATCAACAGCAACAGCAGCCCAGCCATCACCTGCAGCGCCTCCTCTCCTTGTAGCCGTAAGCCCTCCAGCAGATTTGCGCCTCCTCCCTTGCAGACCTGCGGCAGCAGGATGGCGCGCAGTTCAGGCCGAGTGCAGCCGGAGATCCAACAAGAGCAGCAGGGCAGTGAGCGATGTCCAGATCAGCAGCACAACAGCAACGCCATGAACTGCGCGCACGCATCCCCAGGCCAAGCACAGCGCCCCTTGGCTATCTTCACAACCGCACCAAGCCATGCCTCCATGCCAAACCAATACAAATCTACTTCTCCATTGCCGAGCCTCCACCATGTGCGTGAGTTTATTTCTCCCCCACTCTCATTATTTGCACATGTATGTGTTTGTAAATATGTAGGTGTAGTTGATTAATTATGTGAGGATATAATATGCTTTTGTGAGTTTATTAATTTAATGTGTTTGGTTGTGTGCGACAAATATCCTACTCCGAGCCATTTTCCGGCTCTCCGTAGGTCGCCGTGGATCACCATAGGCGAGCGCGAACGCACCCACGCCCTTCACGGCGACATGCTCTATCCAACGATCTCCTCCGCGGCCCCCGACGCTTCCGTTAGATCCTCCATCGGTGCGCCGCAATTCACCCCGTAGTTAGAGTTTCTCCTTCTCTCTTGTGTATGTTAATTTCATGTGTGTAGTTATGAAACATTTAATTTGCATGTTTATTAGTTTGTCTTTAGTGCATGGCCTTGTAAATGTGGTTGTGCTGCGTGTGTGGGTGTTTGCCTAAATGCATGTGTTATGTATTTATATATATATATATATATATTATATATATATATATATATATATATATATATATATATATATATATATATATATATATATATAGGTGTGTTCAATTTCATGCATGCATGTATTTATGCATGGCATATAATTAGGCATGAATTTGTTCTTTAATCATTTATATGTATAGTTTAGTGATTAATGAATGGGTCTTAATTAATGAGTATGTATGTATGTGTATGCTTGTATATGTACGTGTAGGGGTATACGCGTATGTGTCTGTATGCACGTGTGGGTGTTTAGCGTGCATTTATATTTATTTGTATGTGTTGGTCGCGTGTTACAGCATTTCGGATTTGTTCAGGAGATCTGAACCCAGCTTCAGGAGATTCGGACTCGATCCGGATTCGTGCTCATTGTGGACCCGATACATAGGCAATTCGAAGACCGATCTATGTGATGATACGTAGATCAGTACCGGTTCGTGCAGTGAAGACCAGACGGCGATTCGGTTCCGAAACTGCGTCATTTCATGTGAGTGTTTGTTTTTGTGTATTTACCGTTGTCGGTGTGCCTTACATGTTGATCTTATCATTTCATGTGACTTTCCGTTATATTTTGTCAATTTGATTACTTGTACCGCTTCATTAAATATCTACGATTTTTCCACTTTATTCATGTAGTTGATATTTGCTTGTATTACCGTTATTTCATGTGTTGGTAGTTTGTCCCTGTTGGCTTGGGCTTAGTTTGATATACCTTTAGACTGTGACTTGACTCGACCTATTGATTGGATAGATTAAGTATATAGTTGAGCATCAGATATATGTGGATCTTGTATTTGGACATTGAGATATTAGAGTTATATCATTTCATGAATAGATGATTACTGTTTCAGATTGGGACTAATTGTAAAGGAACTTGGACTAATACTAGATTGAGCTTATGTTGGATTGGTTCAATATTGAGGTTTACTATCTACAATTTATCTGAACAATTATCAGACTTAATATTCCTTACTTGGTAATAATTCAGTTAAGAATTTATTCAGATATTTGAGGACAGATGATATATTTCATATAGAGTACTTTCCAGACTTGTTATTCTTTCATTGGTAATAACTTAAGTGATGATTCATTTGGTATTGATGATGGACTTGTTATGATGTTAGAGATCGGATTACTTGACGCTTGAATCAGTATATGAACTTAGTTGGAGTTTAAGTCGAACTGAGATTTATGTTATTGACATTGGATATGGACCAGTATTTAGATGTGACTATTTTAGTTGGGTTGTGATTTGGATGGATTTTGAGTTAGAGTTGATCTGAAAATCTTACATTCTTTATAATAAAGCCTGATCTGCATTAAGATAAGGTTGAGGTAGCTGGATTTATATTTGTGAGTATTTTGAGATTATATTTAGATCTTAGAATTAATAGTTTTACGAGTTAATATCTGAGTGGCATTATCAGTAGATTTGATTATTCTTATTGATGATAAAATAGGTGAGAGTTTAGTTGGATATTCATGATTTAGTCTGACTACTTCAGTTATTGGAGATAGAGTTGTTATGAGAGTGATTTCATTGACATTGATGACTATATTACATGTTCGGAGTTTTATGGCAACTATTGATCGACTTTACTTATTGGTAACTTTGAGAGTGATGTATGGATGGTCTTGAGAATCTGAGTTTATAGTATACTTTGACTGGATTATTCTATTCATGACAGTAGATTTTTACCCATCTTAGATATCTTGATTTACCTGAGAAACCTGACTGATTATAATTGGTATCTACCTGATAACCATCATGTCCATGTTACTAAAATTACTGGGAATATTATTATTACACGGTAACAACACCCGCATGTTATACTTGTTATCTATTCTTGTTGTACCGGTATCATGTTCACTGATATTATATACTCCTGTTATACCGGTACCCTGACTTTCACATGTTGATATTGTTACCGTGACTACCACTGAGTCATCCTAGTGATTTAAGTAACATGTATATTAAATAATCTTGATAAACTAAAACATGATAACAAACAACTTACACTGGGATTGGGGAGATTGATGGAGGAGACAGCGTCCGTATTTTTGGTGGACCTAGGATTTAGGTTGCGCAGCCGAAAGAGGGTCCACTGCAGGGTTCCCGTGGGTGACTGGCACCCCGTCATGTTTCCTGTTATACATGTTATACATGTACCTGTTCCTGTTTACATGTTCCTGACTACCTTGCGGTAGGTCCTGGTTCAGCGCCAGGAGTCTGGGCCATGGTCCCGGGTATGCACGGGACCCACCTAAAGCATGGACAATGTCTCCAACCGATCAGTTTCAATAATTTAGGGCATCGATTGGCATGTGTGGTAGGCGTAGTATGGGATGCGTCTATTACGTGTGACAATTGGTGTTCGCTGACATAATTAATAATAAACTGTTGATGCTTTGTGACTGACTATGATCACCTGGTTGTATATTTATATATCACTATGTTAGACTCATGATTATAACCATGACCAGATTATCATGACCAGGACCAGACTTATGACCAGACTTGGATATCAGCTTAGTGACATGTGATATGTTACATATTTTGACATCAGTTGCTTGTTTACTATTGTGACAGTTGTCTTTTGTCTTTATTCATGTTGATTATCAGTTATACTACAGTGCAGTTATGTATCTTGTTATTCAGTCTGTTATATCAGCAGTTGTTCTTATTACTATTTATGCACATTGTTCTTCTGCACGAGCTTTTCCCTTTACACACACACTCACCAGGTCGCGTTCTGACGACCCTGAATTTGCATGTCCAGATATTGGACGGTTTGTTTCTGTTGTGCAGATGTTCGTTGCGCTCATATATAATGCGAGGACCTTGAGTCCCTCTCTGTTCTGGTATCCTCATTTCTGTTATATTCCTGTTACTTTCATGATTTTCCCTTTATCGCTTTCAGCTGCCATTTTCTTGTCATTATTCATCTGCTATCATTGTGATTGTTATGGATATGTATTATTACAGTGATCGATGATTATTATGTTTCAGATTTATAGCTTGTTCAGGTTAATTTAGGCTTAGCGTGTATACGTGGGGTATTTTCCTCGCGTATATACGTCGCCGACCTTCGTCGCGACTCCGTTTCTATGTATTTTGGGAAGCGGGGCGTGACACTGACCGTTGAGCCTTCCGATCGACCGGGCCCTGAACCAGAGAGCAACGGCTCTCTGCCCGGTCGACCGGGGCAACCCGAGAGTGGGTTGCCTTCAGTCGGTCGACCGCTCGGTCGACCGGCCAACTGATATGGCCTTGTGCACGTTCTTGTGCACTTCCGATCGACCACTCCGGTCGACCGGCTCCTGGTCCGGTCGACCGGTAGGTCGACCGCCAAAGCCTGGCAGGCAATTTTTAAGATTAAAAACTTGGGTTTTTAATTGTCAAATAAATCCCATAAATTCACGAAAAATATACAAAAATAGTTTCAGTATAATACTTTGATAAACAAACATGTTTGAGTAAAATCAAGACATGTTACAAACAATTTGAACTATTTTTGTAACTTAGAAATTTTAGCTAAAACAAAACCGTATTTTTTCAAATTGGTTTTTCAAAATTTATTTTTCCAAAACTTCTCCAAATACAAAAATAAGATATTTTAAACTCTTTTAAAGCATAGAGTGTATGGATATGATCCACTACACATACATGGTGAAATATCTATGTTTTTGACAATAAGCACTAAATATGGTTTTGGTTAAAGACATGTATATAATAAACTCCAAAAATCAAACCGGTATTTTTCAAAAAGAAAAACTCTTTTGTATTTTTTCAATTATAAAAATTCTTTTATGAAAACACATCTAAATCAAGAGTGTGTGTGTATATGGTATACTTGAGCAATCCACCAACTATTTTATCCTTTACATTTTAATCTAAAAACAAAATCTTATAAAAAACAAACCTAGACTCAAGTCTTGATCTTAAAGGTCTTCACTTGAAGTCTTCTCATCTTCTTGACTTGGTCTAAACTTGATCTAACGAGCTAGACTCCTCTTGAGTACTTGATGTGGTCTTGATGCACAAGCTCTTAAATCAAACCGTGCTACCTCCAAAACTTGACTTTAAATCCTTTGTTGAAGCTAAACACTAACCAAGATCTTGATCATAAATCTGAGACTAATTAAACACAAGATCACTAGTACTATAACTATATGAGTTGATCATCATCAAAACTAGAGTGATGGGCCTTTGGGCCAACAAAAAGTTCATCTCTTCCATCATGACATCCTTCCATATATTGGACTCCGAATTGATTTCGGCTTCCGTATATGTAGACAGATCACCTCCTCAATGACTGAAAGAATAAAGGCCTTAATTATGTTTGTAATGAGCCAACTGGGCTTATGTGAATTTCTCTGAGTTTTTTCAACTGTAATAAAATCTTGGACGTCACTCATAACCAGTCTTTGATCTCATCATCACCAACATCCTCATTAGCTACATGATCACCATCATGTGTCAACTCAAGTATAATCTCTAATGATATTAATCTCTCTAGAGATGGTAGAGTAGCATCACTCTCCACTTACTACGAAATCCTATTGGTTCTCACTTTCCACCTGCTGAGAGTCTGTAGGCTTCACCATTGAAGTCTCATCAAACGTGACATCCCTGCTCAAGATGATCTTCTTGTCCTTTGGATCCCAAATTTTGTAGCTTACATACTTTTCTTGAAAGCCACAAACACACCATTCCTCGCTCTCGGACTGAACCTATCTTCTTTGACATAATAATAGGTCGGACAACCAAATAGTCAAAGTGAGTCATAGTCTTGAGCAATTTTTTTCGACCATACTTCTAAAGAAGTTTTACCTTCTATCGCAGACGAAAGCAACATGTTAATGAGATGGGAAGCATACGCTAATGCCACAACCCAAAATGATTTTGATAATCCACTGTTGAATAACATACAATGAACCTTCTCCAACAAGGTCAAGTTCATCCATTCGGCACCCCATTTTGTTGTGGTGTTTCTCTCACTGTGACATATCGTTTTATGCCCTTATTGCGTCATAGATGTAGGAAATGATCGCTAGTGTATTCCCCACCATTGTCAGAATGGAGTACCTTGATCTTCCTTCTCGTATTCTTCTTCATATTCTTTTTCACTCCACAAACAACTCTAAGACTTTTCCTTTGTGCTTCATGGTATATACCCCACATCGCCTAAAGTAATCATGAATAAAAGATATAAAATAATGGTTACCTCTAGTAGATGCTGTTTTTGTAGGTCCCCAAACATTCGTGTTAACATAATCAAGAATCCCTTTTACAATGAATCGCGGTGCCAAATTTCACCTTGGTCTTCTTTTCAATGATGCAATGCTTACAAAATTTTAATTTGCTGGTCTTGACATCTTACAACAAATCTTACTTTGTTAGAACTTGCAAAGACTTTTTACCTTTATATCCGAGCCTCATGTATCATAGTCGGGTACAATCATCCTATGAACCAATAGAAGTCGTCACTTGCCTTGTAACCGTATATTACCCTTCAAGTAATATAGATTATTGCGTCGGACGCCCTTCATCACAACCATCGAGCCTCTAAGCATCTTGAAAACAATGTCTCTATCAGATATCTCTAGACTCAATTCTTTAAAGGCATCAACTGAGATAAGATTTTTCTTCAATTGAGATAAAAAATTTCTTCAATGCTCTCTAATCAGGTTCAAGTCTGTGCTCTAACCGTTGACCAGGCAGTCCCCCGCTAGTTGTGGAGAGCCAAAAATCATGTTCCGGACGGTCGACCCGGTGATCGACTGACTGTCTTCTGCTGCGCTGCTTCCTCTGGGTGGTTAACCGGGCGGTCGACCGCTGCAACACTTTTCACCCAGTGTGCATGTTTGTAGGCGGCCGGTCAACTAAGCCTCTGTTTTCAGTTGTGTTTCGTCTTCTTGGGCACGTCGTTGAACTCCCAATTCTGAGCTACTTCTCCAATGAGTATAAAAAACTCTATCAATAAAATTTTACACTTTCTCTCCACAAAGCCGAGTTGTCGTGCATTGCAGCCGGAGAATGCAGTCCCGGTGAGAAGCCCTTTGTTAGTGATCTTGAGGACAGGGAGCTGGAGAAAGTGATGCAGTTCTTTAAGGTGGCTTCTGGGTTTGAGGATACGGGGGACGTTGTCAAGTGTTTTTTGGAGGAAGAACAGAAGCTCAATGAGTCTATTTTTTTTGTTTGTTTGGTGGTGGTGGTGGGCGTGGGTGGGGGGGAATGGGGGTTGGCGCGCGCGCGCAGAGAGAGAGAGAGAGAGAGAGAGAGAGAGAGAGAGAGAGAGAGAGAGGGGTGAGCATTCAGGAGCTGGCCTGACTGTGGGATACAATTTATGAATGATGTAATTTCTTGGAGGTGAAATGGAAAATTGAAGTTAAGGATACAATTGGGTGATTGAAATATGAAATGAAATTTGAAATATTTTATTTTGATGTTGAGTTCTCAATCACTCTTAAACCTATGAGAGGATTCAGTCTTCATTAACCCCTTATAAAACTCAGAAGAAAAAAAAAAGCTTGATTGATTCACTCACCATCCACAGCAGAATCATAATATTCAAAGAAGAAATATAAGTACATTTTCTATGAATATTAGCCACTCTATAAAAAGGGATGTATGACCATCACCCTCATTAAGCCATCTAATTCTAACCTCTGTTTCCGCATAATTTCTTCAGAAAGAAGAATTGATATTCTGTGTTTAACATAGTGCGAACAATAGTCCCACATCGGTTAGACTTGGGGATGATCTTGAGTATATAAGTATTTGGGCGACTCCACCTAATGGGTTAACTTTTTATGATGATGACCCAAGCCTTATAAGTGGTCAGAGTCATGTCCTAGATTTTGGAGCGGATGTGTGGAAGATCTGAGGAGTGAACCAGACTCAGGCAACTGCCCTGTGTAATAGGGGACACTGTTGGTGGGTTGGTTGGCTGACAACGGGGTTGTTTGGATATATAGGGAAGTAAGGATAATGTTGTAATCATGTAAATCTCATTTGTATAATAAGTTGTAACTCAAAATAGTTAATTCTGTGGTGATGTAAATCTCACTTGCATTCTAATTACAGTCCCATTTTTTTCATAATTATTTTTATTTTAATATTATTTTGTGGTCAACTTTGTAGTCAACTTTTTCACATTCACTTCCACATTACCATCCAAACATTGGAAAAGACATAACATTTTTCTAACCACACTTTCTAACAATATCTAAATACCGAAAAACTTACTAACCAATTCTCAAGTTTCAAAATGAACTATTACTACTTCCTCTGTAACGGTCCTAGTTTTAATTTTATCCATCATCACCATTATCACTGTTTATCCTTAATCTAATACTGAGATCCCCAATATATTCGGCAGCATTTTCTTTAAATGTGGGGCCCATCAAAATACAATGCTTCAATTTCGGCTAGTATCAGCTTACTTATGGGTTCACAACATTTCACGCAATATATATATATATATATATATATATATATATATATATATATATATATATATATAATCTCGGCATGGTTTCATCTACGTCAAGTGTCCAATATTTATATCAACCAAACTCAGTATGACAATCTATAAATCTACACATTTTTACTCCATTATATCCATAACCTCCATTTCATAAACATGATTTAAAGTCAAGTACTCATTAATACAAGCATTTCATACATTACAATGCATTACAAAAGTTTATAGCATGCATCATCATAGAAAGTTTTACATAGTATTTCTTAAACAATATACACCTAAGAAGGAACATGTCAAAAGTGAAAATGATCTCCAACTGTCACCTATCTCGTATATTGACTTTAGGCGGCTCCTTTGTCTTTATTCATACCTGAAGGTGATTAATGTAATAGGGTGAACTTAACAGCTCAGTGAGTAAAATAATATATACACACACACACACACACATATATATAACAATTATTTATATCTATTGGAATTTATTTTGGTGATAACAAATGTAATTTGTACTATTTTTATATATTTTTAGATATTTGTTAAAAGTCTTGACCATGCACAATAATTAGTCTTATTAGGCGACTTGACCCTTCCTATAGTCGACTATTACAGTTGCTAGTCGACTTATCCTAAGTTTATAGTCGAGTAAGTCCTATCCAAAAAGATATTCACTCTCTGTTTGTTGACTGTAATCAATGTTAGTCTTATTAGTCGACTAGACCCTTCCTATAATCGACTAATACAGTTGCTAGTCGACTTATCCTAAGTCTATAGTCGACTAAGTCCTATCCAAAGAGATATCCACTCTCTATTTGTTGACTGTAATCAATATTAGTCGACTACACTATTTCATAAGTCGACTAACAGCAGTTTTCAGAGACTTGCATATCTGTATCATACATCTGTAGTCGACTTAACCCCTTGATTAGTCGACTAACTTAGTCAAAATTGCCTATATTAGTCGACTTACTCCATGTCCTAGTCGACTAAAACAGTTGCTAACTGTTAAAGAATCTCCTATAGCATTAACATGCATTTTTCCATCTTAGCCATATACAGAATAAAACAAGTTTAATTTTATCATTAACACACATGTTGAAAACATAAAATTAAACTCCCCTTCGGTCACCTCCGGTTAAACCGGTCCCTTCCTCCATTATCGTTATTCCAACATAATATACTCCCCTTCGGTCGTCTCCGATTCAACCCGGTCCCTTCCTCCAATACGTTATTCAACGTAATATTCTCCCCTTCAGTCATCTCCAGTTCAACCCGATCCCTTCCTCCAATATATAAGAAATATAACTTTCATGCAATAACATGTAAGGATTCATAAAGAAATATCAAAATAAATGATTTTCATAATTTGCAACTTTACATTATGCGAACATTATGAAAATCATTAACGTGTAAAGTAACAACTTGCTAAAATAACAATAAGCAAGCCTTTTCAAAGAAACTAACACATTGTATCATCTTAATTTGTGTGTAACCATATACATGCACAAAATTAGATATTATGTTTATTCATAAAATTATTTCTTTTGAAAGGCATGTGTTTAACTATGTGTATACACATAATAAAAGTTTATCAATCATGCGTAACGGTAAGCATACATGAGATTACCAATTACCTACATCATATGAATGGATAAACATGTGTGGGATTTACTTTAACATACACACATAGGTTAGCCTACCATATACAAGAATATGTATAAATGAACTAGCTAATATTTACACCCATGGGATTATCTACTAGGTATAAAGGTATGCATACATGAAAATAGCTACAACATATTTATCATAGGATTGTCTATTATGTACACTTAAAGTCTAGAAACTATGTACATGTGTTATCGTTCATACTCACATACATTTATAACTTAATAAATTTCACTTTACTTCAAACTTGACAATTACCTACTATTATTTTGGAGTTTGGATGTTCTACATTCCCTTGAAGAGATCACCCCTGAATAGCAAGCTTGTTTTACCGGCTATATTAGAGTCTACAAGATCATAACAACATTATTAGTAGCCTATAAATGAAAGAGAGAAAGAGTGATGTAGTATGCTTAAAGATTGCTTACCTTATTTAACCAAAAATCACCCTCCTGTCTTGCTAACCTAGGTCAACCTTGTCTTCAAGAAATTTATCCCTCTAAGGTGATGTTAGATCACCATTTTTTCATGCTCTAGTAGGTTTTTAAAGGAGATAATATAAGCTTAGGAAGACTTTTTAGCAATTAGGAAGGAAGGGGAAGAAGAGTGAGTGAATGAGTGAGAGAGAGTGAGTGAGTGAATGCAAGAATGGAGGAGGAAAATGGGGGGCCGCTGGCTGCCCTTGGCCGGCAGCAAGAGTAGGGGAGGGGGAAAGATTTTTGGAGTTGGAAAAATGAAGAGAGAGCATGTGGGTTGCCAAATGAAAGATTTTTCTCCCATTTTAATCTTATACACATCACCTCCTACAAGGAGATCATGCCAAGTGTCCCTTAAAATTATTACCCCACCTCTCCACCTTTCTCCTATAGGTAAGCCTCCATACCTCTTCCTTCATGATGCATTTGTACCCCACAAGTATGGTGGGAAGTATGGTAGGAAGAAAGTTAAAGAAACATGTGCATATTTACACCTATACACATTTATACTAGTATATGTATGGTATAAGGTTTTAGTGTAAATGCCCTACATGGATTCTTGTCCCCATATTGTTCCCCTAAGGCACCCAAGTGTATTAATTGGTGATTAATTAAGGTAAGTGTTACATCCTCACTTTCACTCCTAACCAAACAGCCCCAACAGGGACGCCCGAAAGAGGATGTGATTCTGTGTTCGAAGAGAGAATTGTTGCGAACAAATAGTCCCCCATCCATTAATTATATTCTGAAACCAACTCAGTTTTAGATGCTATCCTTCTTCTTACCTCTGATGCTGTAAAAATGTTCTTTACATCAGTGTTTACAATTCCATCTAATATCTCTAATCTTGTGATAAAAATTACTAAAATCACCATTACCAGAAGACCTCTTCCACCAAAAACCAATTAATTCCTTAAATCCTACCTCGTTAAAACCACATTCAAATCCGAATCTCTTAATAACCTGAAAATTAATATCAGAACACAACACTGTGGGAACATGATGAGGCACATCACTTGTCAAACCAGTAACAAAAAAAATTAGGAAATTTAAAATCCCAACAACAAGAAACTAAAAAAATCTATTCAATTTAGTCATACTATGAAAAGTCCTTCCATTGGCCCAAGTAAAACATCTGCCCCCAGTAGGATAATACATCAAAGCTAAATCACAAACAACAGAATTAAAAGCAATTGCATCAGCTGTTTAAAGATTGATTACCCCTTCTCTCTCTAACAAATCCAGTAGCATTAAAATCACCAATAACCCATGATTCATTATTAAGTTAAGACAAATCCTTGAACTCCTGCCAAAACTCAGCCTCAAGTTCATCATCATAATAACCAATTAATCTTTAGTTACCAACAACACCACAAGAAGATGTAACCTGATGAAAATCCTCAAACTGTAAAATCAGAAAACAAAAAACAAAACAAATTTAGAAACCCATGCCTTCATCAAAACTAGAAGACTGAGCAGAACTATTGCCCCCCATCTCCAGATTCCTAACCCGAGCATTCCTAACTGCGAACAGATAACTGAGCTCTCTTTCGCAATTCTCCTTTGCCTTAAACTCCTCCGACCTTGAGAACTCCACCAACCATGGTTTACAGTCGCGGTCTCGGCCGCCGACTCGGCAGGCACTGAGACGAATCGGTCTCGGTGACTCGGATCGGTATCGGGCGATACGCGCAAAACGCTACATAGAAAATTCAAAAAATTCTGAAAAAATCACGACAAATCTTTAAAAAAATGTAGACATCCACGTTCATGTATCACATGTCCAAAATATATCACCTAACACACTAAACATAAAGCGAAGCCATAAATACACGCGTTGTCGGTAGAATATATCAAAATACATGCACAATATAGTAAATTGCACAAACTACATTCATAAATACATGCTAATATAGTTATTTTCACATTGAATTACGATGAGGCACAAAATTATCATCATAATGCCGAGTCGACTGAGTCAACTCCGATTCTCGTCCTAGTCGGTCTCTTCTGAGTTGAGTCGATAGACTCGTGACTCGGACTCGTCTCGAAGCGGGCTGAGACGGATACGACTCGGCCAAGTCTTCGAACCGTGCCACCAACATTGCTATCACCACGAAGTGGACTGTATGACTCTGCAGGAATCATAGCCAAAGGAACAGCAACCACAGGATCAGCAAAATCCCCATCAAAATGAACATCAAACTCTGACCCTCCAAATGACAAACATCCCCCCAGCCTCTTATCCAACATTGTGATTCATCCTCCCACCATGCCTGAAAAGTGAAGCTACTAGGAATCGGCCAAGAAACATGAGGCTCCCTCAGAATATCAGCAAATTTACTTACTAACAGATCCCATTTATCACCAGAACTCAACTCAACTGATACTTGTTTCAATAGACATCGTTAAGATTCTAGAGACATGAGAAGCAATATCGTTATTGTGTCGGTATTCTATCAATTTTTGTTAAAATCGCGTTGAAAAGAAAGATCTTATTATAATAGATTTGAATCCATTATTTAAACAAGATTAATTTTAGACAGTACATGCTGCAAGATAGAAGGTAGAGATGTCCAACAACAGGGAGAGGAGGAGGGCCAGTGGAAAGGGCAGCAGAGGCCATTGATTCCTCATTGATATCTGATTGCAAGCTCAAGAGGTTGGGCGTGTTTGGACTCGTGAAAGTGAGAGAGAAATGAGAAATGTGAAAGTGTAGTGAAAAATTGAGATTTGTGAAAATAAGTTTTTCAGTGCTTGACTGTAATGTGAAAGTGAAAGTGAAAAGTATATTGTGTTTTTCGTTATTTGATTAGTAATGTGGAAGTGAAAGTGAAAATGTTGATCACAGAGTTCACCACAAAATAATATTAAATTAAATATTATTTTTAAAGTAATGCTTTTGAACTGCAATTGGACTGCAAATGAGATTTACATGACATTAAAATTTAATGCATTAAACTACAACTTATTACAAGTGAGATTTACATGACTACAAAATTAATTGTAACACTCTGAAAGTGAGAAAATGGTAGTGTAAAAGAGAGATGTAAAAAGAAAAAAGAAAATAAAGTTTTTCTATGTCCCATTTTGATTCAAAACAAATAAGGAAAGTGAGAAATGAGAAGAAGGAGAGTTTGATTTATGGGCCGGTTTTATGTCCATGTGAGATGCTTCACGGGGCCACTTTTTAGTCCAACATGGACTTCACAACAGTAGTCCCTTGAGCTGTGGCACGCCTGCTAAATCCCAGATTTGCTCCCCAAAAGTCATCGATTCGAACATGACAAGTTGATTATAAAAAAAACAAAAAACTAGATAAAATACATAAAACTATCGTAGACTATTCATCCACTTTCAAAAATTTAATACGAGCATTCAAAAATGCAATAAACTATCATAAGTTTTCTCTCTAATTTTCAGAAAACATGTGGATAATTTCAGCGCAATGTAGTCTATCATCAATAATTTCATCATAAGACCGATAAATAGTATCTAAAATACACACATTTACATATCTTCATTTGCAAGATGTGCATAGCTTCCTGTTTCTAACCTAGCCAATATTTTCATCCACCCAGATATACCGATACACAGAAATATAACACACACAAAACTTATTGAAAGCTCAGAATACATTTATTTGCATTTTTGCCTCTTAAGTCCAGTTCAAAATTATGTTCTAAAATTACAACTCTATACTCAGAAAGGATATACAATATACGCGCAAACGTGAAGATGCCAGTTGCGTTTGGCACGAGCCTATGACTATACACCCAACGTATGAGAGCCTTGCTCCTGTCAGGACTTTGGGAGAGTGATTCTCAGAAACCCATTTCTGCATACAAGACAACAGCACAAATTAGCAACAGCTTCGGTTTAAGCAGTAATTCTTGTTATCTACAGAAAAGTTAATATAATTAAATTCCAACATCATGAGATATTTATCAAGCCTGAGTAATTCAAAGCACACTAGATAATACCATGTGATATGCTAAGTGATTGGCAGCCTAATTACACTAATCAAACAAAGTTATGAAATTTCATTTCAAAAATCGAAAGAGAGATATGCACAGTAGATAACAATCCAATTGAAGTCATGACATGGGCATATAATCAAGAATCTGTCAAAGCATTGCATAAAGTAGGCAGATGGATGAATGGTGATTTAACTAGCTAAGGGATCCGGGCTGATGCTCTAAAATACTCCGATATTCTCGCCACTGGATCCTTTGAAAACATTTGGGTGTATATGTAATCACATTTGACAATCTAGAGCAGATACCACCATGAGAGAAGTGTCAAATGGAGACCTAAGCATTGCAAACCAAGAAAAAGGTTCTAGCAGTCACAGAATTATTCAGAGTTTGCTGAATGCATTGCCTTAATTGTGGAAAAGCAATGAATATTGAGGGAACTTAATGCAAGGAAGTTTTTATAAAAAAAAAAAAAAACAACTTAAAACTCTCCCTCATAAAACTCTCCCTTCTCTTCAAAAATCTCTCAATATATATTGATCTATATACTGTTTTTTTTTTTTTTTTTTTGGACGACTTACTGTTCAAGGTCCTCTCCTCTCAGTTGTGCCACACCAAGGGATCTCATAGCTAAGGAATAATACTCCTAAGGAAAAACTCAACCAGGCTGGTCACACGAGGCCCGTGGATTGTTCTTTATGGCAATGAGGTCACTCATGCTTTCCTAAGGCCGATAATATAAATCAATTCTTTTCTCTATTAGAGGTTTTAGAACAATATAACACGTGAATTTCTAGTCCTGATGGTATTGTGCAGTAGAATGGAAGATATCGATGAGTACATCGCTATCTAAATGGGATTCTGAACTTTTATGCCAGTGGATGCTTTACATCTTATCAAACATGTGTAATTTTCCTTAAAAACTCTACATTTATAACTTATTGTCTCATTATTCTCCAAATTAGTCTAGGAAATTTAGCAAGGAAAAAAAAAAAAAATCTGTGCACATGATATCTATGTTCGAATTGGGGAGACGACACCCTTAAACCCCACATCTCAATAAGCAGCCAAGGGCATTTACACCCTTACTCCTTTACATTACATGATACCTGTAACCAAGTTGAAAGGACCAACACCCTCAGACCCCACATCTCAATTGGTGAGGGCACACTAATGCGGACATTCAGCCACGGCCTTAGCGCATATATCTCGGTGGAGAAAACGCGACGACTCAATGTGGTTCCAGTGTTTTAGTAATCATGTAATTTTTGTTTTTTTTATTTTGTTTTTCTTTTGTAACTGTTTTTCTTTTTTAAGTTTAGTACCACATCCGATGTAATCTGAAACTTGGATTTTGTAAAGCCTATAAAAAGGCTCATGTACTAGACTATTAATCAATGATTATTATTATGAAATTTTCCTCAAAATTGTGTGAAATTACCCTCTCAAATTCTCTCATTGAGTATGAAACCCTAAAGAAATCCTAGTTTATGAGTGTGAAATCCTAAGTAGTCCTAATTAGGAGTGTGAAACCCTAATTAGTTTATTCTATCCCTTTCTCCTCTTTCAAAACCCTAATCCCACCTCCCTTTGTCTATCAAAAATTCCTAAAAATTCCAAAAAATAAAAAAAAAGTTACTATTCATCATCCCCTACATCTCTTTCGCCCTAACCCTAACCCTAGACAAACTCCCCCCTCTCCTTTCTCTCTCTCCATGCTCACGACCCACTTGTTGCCCTCTCTTCCTCTCCCGCACTGCCACTTTTCTCTCTCTTCCTCTCCTTGCGACACCATCACCGGAACTCATAGTCCAAGACTTCTTCCCCGTCATCTTCTTCACCAGCTCGCCACCATAACTCCCCCGTGCCAGCCTCCGGCCTCCCCCTTCTCGCCTACTCGCTTTTGCAGCCACATGCAGCCTATCACTAATCCCCCTCTCCTCTTCCCCTCGCACCACCACTGCCGCCTCTGCCCCACCACCCCTCCTCTCTCCCTACCGCCTCTACTGTGCCGCCCCTCCTCAAAATTGTGTGTAATTACCCACCCAAATTCTTTCATTGAGCGTGAAACCCTAGATAAATCCTAGTTTAGAAAGATAAAACCCTATGTAGTCCTAATTAGGAGTGTGAAACCCCACTTAGTTTATCATATCTCCTTTCTCTTCTTTCAAAAACTTAATCTCAACTCCCTCTCTCAAAAACCCCTAAAAATCTCATAAAAATAAAAAGTTACTATTCATCATCCCTTACATCTCTCTCACCCAAACTCTAATCCTAACCTTAAGACAAACTCTCCCTCTCCTTTCTCTCTACACGCCTGCGCCCCCTTGCTGCCCTCTCTTCCTCCCCGCATTACCGCCTTCTCTCTCTCTTCCTCGCCTTGTGACACCATCACCGGAACCATAGGCCACGCCTTCTTCCCCATCTTCTTCACCTGCTCGCCTCCGTAACTCCCACGCGCCAGCCGCCGGCCTCTCCCTTCTCCTCTCCTCGCCTAATCACCCTTGCAACCACCGGCAGCCTGTCAGCGACCTCCCCATTTCCTCTTCCTGTCGCGCCACCACTGCACCTCTCTCTTCCCTCTCCCATTGCGCTGCCTTTGTCCCACCGACCCTCCTCTCTCCCTGCCACCTCATCGCCGACTCTCTTCACCCTCCAGACCTCGCTAACAGTCTCCTTCACCCTCCAGACCCTTTCATCTGTGGCGAAACCCTCGCTAGCCTTGACTTCTTTGTTGAATTTACCGAGTTTCAAGTTCACCAATCGGGTTTGTGATCCAACTTCCTACCCGAATACAACTAAATCTGATTCGGGTTTAAGTCCTCAAACCTCATAACATAACACCTGGATCCGAATTAAGAATCATAAGTTCTCTACTGACCTGACTCGCTCTGACTTCAACCCAACCCGCAAGTTGAGGTGCACATTAAATACCCATTAAGTAGAAAACAGGTCTGTTTGCTGTGCAAGTTTAGTTTTCAGGTAGTTCCTCAGTCGTCTGGAGTCCGATTCGAGCAATTCTCAAGGTGTTGGAACTGTGAAAGACAGAGTTACGCATCCAACATGCATCACATGGACATTAAAGTCAAACGTGATTCTCAGCGGGTATGTCTCTGATCCCGATCCGTTATTTTGAGTCTAATAATTAGTCTCTGAGTTGTTATCAATTTAACTGTTATCCATAAATATAAAATGAGATCTTGTGATTTTCATCCCCTTAATTGAGTTGCTTCTTTATTGATTGTGAATTTTGCCAGCATAGGATAAGTAGCATTCATAAATTATTCTTGATTAGAAATACATCAGTTCGTGTATGTTAATCTGATAAATCCATCAGCTAATATTATTAGCTTTTAACCTTTCCTACCCACGATTATATCTTGTTGGTGAAGCGTAATTTAGTAATTTTATTGTTGACTTCCGATCACACAACATGTTTCATATCACCTACCTTATTCCTTTGTTGTATGTGCTCCAAGCAAGGATTTCTAATAAGACCCCATCGTAGTAGCACACTTAACTATTGAGTTTTCCATGATTATTCTCTTTAAAATGATAGTTACAGTTAATTCTTGAGTTCATAAAATTATTAATAAACATAGACCCTTCAAGCTCACATCTCATATGAGATTATTTACATAGGAGTGGCACATTACCCTCCTACTCTTTTAGTGTCCATGACACATATTTGGATTGATGGAACTAGCACCCTCAAACACGCAAATAGCAAAGGCAATCAACACGCTTCATATTACACTGGTTTGCACGCTACTCTTTTTTTCACGGGAATTTTTATTTCTATTTGATTCCTACTGCATCTACAATTCCTTTTAATCTTTATTTTTCTCGAGTGATTGTTGGATTTATGTAGATCAAATGTGATAATGCTTTAGGATGGGGTGTTAGTTTTTCCCCTTAAGTGGTTTTTCACTACCTTCAATTATTATCATTTCCTCTTCTATGTATACATTACATATCTAAATATCTATGTCATCTCGTGCATTTGTATGTGCGCATGAAATGGTCTATGAGTTTTTGCACCTCCTACTTGTAGTTTCTTTATCATAATATCATTTTAATAGTTATTTTTGCTAATTGTTTTTTGTTACTTTTGTTGGCATCCTGCTTTGTAGTGTTGTTTGCTAACTCTCTAGAAATAAATCTGGTAAATTGTAGAAAGACTTCTCATACTATTGACCATGTGTACTAATAACTCATAAAGTAGGTTATTATAGAAACACCCCTCACTGGACAATTGGAGTCAAGAATTATTTTATATTTCTAATTTTATCCCTTTTTCTGTTTTGCTGCTCTTTCCCTCTTTTTCCCTTAAACCTCTCTTTCTCCTTTTAATTTTCACTACTTTCCTTCACTCTCCATCTTCCCATCTATTCCTCCCTTCCCTCTCCCTTAGGCCTGTCAATGGGTCGGGTCTAGACCCGGACCCGACCCGGACCCGACCCGATTAAGCGGGTATGGAAAGGGTTGCTTTGGACCCATACCCGTTTACCCGTATACCCGTATACCCGAGTATTAAATGGGATGGGTCTGATTTTATTTGAACCAGACCCGATTACCCATTTACACCCATTTTAAAACATAAATATAAATAATACTAATAGAATTAAAACCCTCTCAAGACTCTACCAGTGAATGATCCCTTTGTACTTTAAATGTTGAAGACTGTTGGTTGATTAGTGGGTGATTCTATTGTTGTGTTTTCCCAAATAAATTTGTGGGCCTTACTTTAAATTTTTTCATTATTAGAGTCTTTCATCGAAAATTTTCCCTCACCTCTTGCACCTGGTTGCATTTCATCTTTTATTAATATTAAAACATGCTTTCATTCTCTTTATAAAATTTTTTTCCCTCTCTTCATGTTTTTTGTTACTGTATTTGTTTATGTTTTTTTTTTGTTATGGGTATGGGTAAATGGGTCTGGACCCGTGGGTACAGCGGGTCCGGGTATGGAAACCCACCTTCTGGACCCGCGGGTAAACGGGACGGGTATGGTACCCTCTTGGGTAAACGGGTCCGGGTATGGTACCATCTGTACCGCCCCGAACCCGACCCATTGACAGGCCTACTCTCCCTCTCCCCCCACATAACCGGTAGCATAGTAGTAGCTATATCAAGTTGCAGCAGTAGCAACTTGGAGAAAGATTTTGGGTATGGATTTGGACAAGGGTTTGCCTTTTAGAGAAAAAGAAGATTTAGGTTTGGAACAGTGTTACCGAATTCGTCAAACCATTACGATATTCGTTTTGAATCGCGTGTTCCCATCGTGGTCCATTTGTGATCCAGATCAGTAAAATTGACAAATCGGAATATAAATGAATTATAAAGTAGTGAAACGAGGGGAAAAAACACCTTATATTCTAAAGTTGAGGAAAGGAAACCTATGTCTGGTATACCATACATATAATTTGAATATTTAACATTTAATTAGATATGTGGTGTGCCTACATGACACACTCATCGATCCAAAAATCATTTTGTGTTCCGATAAACGTATTTTGTTCCAACTAAGCAATCTAAAGAATGTAACTCCTATCGCACCGCGTTTTGGGGCTACTCACATTTTCAGTTCCTGTTTTTATACCACATACCAAAGCGATCCATGTACCAGGTAACATTGGTTTGGGAAAAAAAAGCAAATTTTAGGTTGGTTTTGGATTTTGAAGAAGGGAACGAGAAAGGTATTAGTTTTGGGTTTGGATCTATATTTTGAACGAAAGAGAGTTTGATTTAGAGGAGATTGAGTTTATCTAAAAGATGAGCTTTGAAAAGAGAGGTGAGAAGGATTGAAAAGGAGAAAAGGAAGATGAGATGGGGAGAGAAAGTAGTGAGAGAGACGAGAGGAGAAAAAAAGATAATTTAAATTTGTTTTAAGAGATGAGTTTTGAGAAGCATGTAAGGGAGTAGTGAAATGAAGAGAATATAAGGAGAGAGACAAGAAAGAGAAGGGAAAATCACAAAAAAGATTTAAACATTGTTAACTCAAAGTATGTACTTACTAATAACCTAATTCAGAAGGTATTAGTGCTACTTGGTCAATAATACAAGGAGTCTTCTTGCACTTTACCAAAATAAATTTGTAGACATGAAGCACGGATTGCATCCTCTTCACGAAGGTTAACCTTTCTTATTAATATCTCATTATGTTACATTTGTAATTACTTCAAATTTATTTTAGGATGAGATAATTAGTTTTAAGCTTAATTATAATTATTGGACTTTTGTATTTTGTTTATTCTATTTTAGTTCTATTTCTCTGAGGCTTTAAGTCTTGACTTTATTACATCATAGACTATAAAGCATGGACTCGTACATTACCAATGAGAACAGGTACGACATAACACTAACATTGACACAACAAATCCTTAAAAGTACAAGGACAAGGAACATGGATGTGTTTGTGCACGTGCAAGTGCACATGTTCATATATAATGCACATCAAAACCCCTTGTTAATTAGGAGACATATTTCATTAAAATTAAAATAACAATGAAGCAAAATATATTTTTTACAAATTCATAGTTTATAATCAAATAAATAAATCAAACAATAAAATTTGAAATGCTAATCCAATATTTGAATCATGGTTTCACATATCGGCCAACTCCTATACATATCGGCAATATTATATCTTATTTTGAGGAACCCGATACAATATTAACCCTATAATATCATCTGAAATCAAGGATGACATTGCTGATATGGCCGATATTGTCGATATTGACGACTGAGATTATGATATTGATAATAAAGACCATTGCATATATGGATACATTTTAAAACATGATTTGTCCTAATACAAGCTACAATGCCCTCAAATGTTTACAAGTTGTAAATTTTATTTAAATAGTTGTAGTGATACAAAGGCCTATTAACTTTGATGGATATTAGGTTGATAGTCATGGAACCCAATATGACTCAAAAAGAGTAACTAATGTTTTAAAAAACCCGTTATGTAACTCGTTATAACCCGTTACAGAATGTAACGACACCCGGCCGTTATATAAAACTAGCAAAAAACGCAGTTCCCAGTAACGAGCATTTTTTGGAGCGTTATGAACGTTACGATATGAAAATAACATAACGTTCATAACTCAAGTTATTTACACGAGTTGCTAAATATAAAACAGAGAAGCAATTTCTCTCCACAGACTAAATCAACATGAAACCTTAAATTGGCGACTACGAGCGAAGCATCGAAGCAACCCAATTCATCCTCTCTGCAGTAGACAACGGCGGCGGCAACGACGACGACTCTCTCGTGTTGTTCCTTCACTCTTTGCGGTTCCTCTTCAATTGTATCTCTCTCATCGATGAGCATTAATGCACTCCAGTTCCTCTCTTTGATCTCTCTTCAATTGACGAGAAACTCGCCGTCATACCGCTCCAAAAAATTAAAAAACCGCACAACTCTTCAATTGACGAGAAAATTAGTGCACCTCAGTTCCTTGATGCTCTCTAAAATTGTTGTGAGACTTATTAAACATATTATATATTGTTTTGATATTTATTTTCTTATTTATAAAAATTCTTAAATATAGTATATATTTATTTTTATTAAATAAATATTAAATCGTGTAACCTACGTTATGTGTTACGCTACAACTTATGTTAACAAGAAAAATATTATTGTTATGTTATAGTTATCTTAAACATTGGGATAAACCCCTTAAAAAGCGAAAACACAATGCGTATTGTTTGCTCCCTGTGTAGCGTAGCATAAGCATCGTAACGAAAAGCGTGAATCGTGAGCTATAGTATTTTTTTTTTTTTTAATTTCTAAAATATATAAATGTGAAAAAAATCAATTGTTCACTGTTCACTAAAAAAGACACTGAAAAAATCAATTGTTTACTGTTCAAGAATGTTCACATCACTATGCAGTAAACACTGTTCTCTCACTCAGTTATAAATAGACAGAGAGATCAGAGACTCATCGATCTCATTGGAGTGCCCACTGACAACGCCAACCTCGTTAGAGTCCCCTTAACCCGATCTAACCTCACCGAAGCCCTAGCAAGCCTCGACGATCTCGTCGGAGTCCCCTGAGCCCGATCCGACCTCGTTGAAGCCTTAGCAAGCCTCCACAACATCGCCGGACTCCCTTTAGCCCGATCTAAGCTCGTCAAAGCCCTAGCAAGCCTCGACGACCTCATCGGACTCCCCTTAGCCCGATCTGACCTCGCCAAAACCCTAGAAAGCTTCGACGACCTCACTGGAAGCCCTAGCAACAATAGCTGACCTCACTGAAGCCCCCACGACCTCGTAGAAGTCTCATCGGAGCTACAAGAGGCGAGATCAGTAGTCACGGTTATGCCCTACGTGAGGTAAGTGTTTTTTGCTCTTTTTTTGTTGACTTCTCTCCCTCTTCTCTCTCTCTCTCTCTCTCTCTTCCCCTCTATACCAATACACGAAAAAATTTGCCTTTTTTTAGAAAAACTCAAATATTCGTAGCGTACGCCCTTTGCGTTGTGATAACGCGCATCACAGCGTGCGCTTCGCCTACGAAAGCGTACACTGCGCATATATTGCTATTTTTGGACCCGCTACGCAGCAATAGGCTAACGCTTCGCTTCAAAACGCGCTAAAACGCGCATCGTAGCACGTTTTATAAAACATTGCTAGAGTCTAGTCTCCTTTAATCCAATATGGAACTAAAGAGACGTAAAATGACTATCACACAACAAACATCTAGACATAATGAAAATGTGGGTAACAACTTGCAGCATTCTTAAATCTTTCTTAACAAGGTGAGGGTTAGACTAGAGAGTTGAAACCGATAATTCTTCTTTTTAGTTTGATAGAAAATGTATCCATTTGTATTAATTTAATGTCACTGAAAGAACAACTCTCATATGTACATTTCTATTTCAAATATTCAAGTTTGCTTGAGTTAACTCATGGGTGACATACTCTAATTGGGATAAGCGACATGGCATACATTTTGGAAAGGTCACTGTCAAAGGATCAGATTTTGGTAACATATATCCCTTACTAATAGTAGGTTTTTACTAGGCTACAGCACTAACTTTCCAAAAGTAAAAGATAACAGACTTAACTTTCACAAAGGTAACATGCTGAAAAAAATCATCACAAACAGGATTATATTTTTAGGAAGCAAGATAAGCTAAACAATATATTTTATTGCAATTGAAGAGACTTAGACAGAATACTTACACAAATTCAGCTGAGACCCCGTCCTTATTCACATTGTTTGGAAGCGGCCAAAAAACTCGGTATGGTCCTTGCATTATCTCTCTCCGATGATATTTTAGGTCAGAGTTCTCAGAGCTGTTTGCCGCTCCGCACTTCTGAGTCGAACGTTTACCCGTCACAATTAGTCTATCAGAAAACAACAAAATTTGTTATTTACGAGTCTGTAGTAGGATCACTTTCCATTGAGGAAAATCAGAGTTTAATGTTTAACATTCTAAAGATCATAGAAAGGCACTTGTTAAATTTCTTACATACTTCTTCATCCATAATTATTGGGTCTATAACTATGATTATTGATTCACGGATTTAAAGTGTGAAATCATCAGGCTGGACCTAAGAATTTCTTTTCTTTAAAAAAGTCATAATACTGGATCCAATTATAAGGAACATTTTATTTCTGGCACTTCTCATAATTTCTTGTGAGAACAAGAAAGAAATTCAATTTCAGCATCAAAGTCCTAGTCATATTCACGCATCAGCAAAGCATATCAATGATTTAAAAATTTAGGTTTGACAAGTATAATTAGAAAAGCTCGGGAGAATTTTCAAAATTTGGACTTCAAACAAACATACAAGTAACATCTAGATAGAAAATTTGACAAATTACACTTCTCTAGTACAAGTACTGCTACTAGTTCATACAAGGATGAAAAATCCAAATTATATGAAAGTGAAAAAACATCACAAATTCCTTTTACGTTTATCTGAATCTAAGTATATAAACAATCTGTCAAGAAGGAAGACATACTTCTGGTCATCAACCTCCACTCTTATGTCCATGATACTGACACCCGGAAGTTCAACAGTCACAAAATAATCAGCAGCAGATTCTGCAACATCAATTCGAGGTGACCACTCCATGCCTGCATTCAATTTTTTCATCAGACCAATGCGCCAGAAGATATATGATATTTAATAAATTGAATATACATGACCATTCAAATTAGAACCTAAGTAATAATGTTTTATTAGAAAGTTTAATAAGGTAAATATACATTCAGGTGGCATGCTTTATCATTTGAAATGATCCAAACATAGTGAATGCTCAATAATGGATAGACATGACAGCAAAATTCTTGAATCACATACCTTTACTAAGTGGCACCTGACTTGTTCGATTGCAGCATAGCTGTGATTTCTCACTCTTTTCACTATATTGTCTAGCAAATTTAGGAGCTTCAGTTGAAGTAGGCGTAGAATCTTGTTTAGCAAATGGCTCATCTTTTAAAGGTGGTAGAGTACAACGTGCCTGAGTCTGTCTTGAGAACAATGGTTCTCCTGAATACTGATAAGAAGCTGAATATTGACAAGAAGAATCTCCACTTTCTGAGGGAAAATTACTAAGAATTGAATTCTGCAACAGAGACTCACAAGAACCAAAAGCCTGAAACATCTATTGTCACATGTGGATTTAAAAAGATCAAGATCATATAACAACTTACTGGTTTTACTGAAACCTGTTGCATAAAACAAGCTTGAGAGGTAGACCCTTGGCGTGCAAAAAGCAGTGTATTGTCGCATCGTGGGCCCATAAAGTTTAGAGTGCTACTGCAATTCTGTGGGAGAAAAAAAAGGGGACAGCCAATTTTAATAAATAAGAGAAGGCATAGACAAATGGTAACATTAATCACTAAAATCTAGATGGAAGAAGGGATAAATAATGTTTAGAAGTCTAAAAGCTTATTAAGTACAATAGAGAAAAGATAAGGTACTAATAGGAATGGCTTTAAAACTTGAGTAAGATCTGAACAATTGTGCTCAGTCAATGTAATTTTCATGCTCAAGGGAATGCAATGTAATACTTCCGGTTACCTAAGTGGGATGAGAAGGAAATCGACTCCCTGCAAAGAAGATTCCTGTGGAGCAAATATTGTAAAGAAGGGAGGGGCTTTAATCTTATTCGGGTGTGTGGATGGGGGTAGGGGTGTTGGGCAGGGAGGGGTTTTGGGGGTGGGGGAAGGAATTTGGGAGACTGGGCATCATCAACCTGTGTGACTCTAACAGAGCTTTGTTGCTCAAATGGTGGTGGAAGTTGTGCTCCAGCCCTACTTGTAAATGGGCGCTCCTGGAGGCACACAATTATCTCCCAGTCTAAGGATGGTGGGAAGATACTTCTAACAATGCAGCATCCTCCTCCTTTTGGAAAGGAATTATATGGGCTGTTTGGTTTCAAAGAAGTGGGAAGAAATAAGGAAATGGAGAAGAGTCATTTCTCACTTCTCTGTCTATCCAAACGCTGAAAAAATAAAATGAAAAAAACCTTTTTTCCTTTTCTCTCCTCTTTCATACAACCATTTCCTCCCTTTCAGAGTGCTACAGTTAATTTTGTGGTCATGTAAATCTCATTTGTAGTAAATTGTACAACAAAATAATTAATTTTGTGGTCATGTAAATCTCATTTGTAGTAAATTGTACAACAAAATAATTAATTTTGTGATCATGTAAATCTCACTTGCATTCTAATTACAATCCAATTTTTATTTTTCTTAATTAATTTTTATTTTAATATTATTTTGCATTCAACTTTGTGGTCAACTTTTTCACTTCCACTTCCACATTACCATCCAAACACCGGAAAAGACATAACATTTTCCAAACCACACTTCTCAATAACATCTAAACACCGGAAAAACTAGCCAATTCTCAAGTTCCAAAGGAAACTATTACTACTTCCTTATTTCCTCGCTTCCTCACTTCCACCCTAACCAAACAGCCCCATAGTTGTCAAGGACATGTTCTTTGCGGGGATTGCTATTGAGCCAGTGAATGGCCAAGCACGAGATTCTAAAAGGATAAACGGTGTTCGGATGTGCCATTAGAGGTCACTTTTCTGGACCTTTTCTGGGCTGCTCGAGATAAGGATTGACCTTTGTTCTCTCATATTGGCAGGGATCACTAGGACCCTAAGATCCCCTTGTCGTCTCGGGGGGACCAATTTCAAGATCTCGTGCTCTTGCTCACTGGTCATGCCCCGCTATAGGAGGACACTGATGTCCCAAGGTGGATTTGGATCACACAACATTCATTCATAGTCAACAACACTTACCAGCGCCTTAACGATGGTGGCACTCATTGGTCGTATGTGAAATGTATTTGGCACATCAAATCTCCTCTCAAAGTTAGCTTTCCGTTGATTAATCATGATCAGAGTCATCCTTGGGACAACCTCATGAAAAGGAGCTGGTAAGGTCATAGTAATTGCGTCCTATGCTCTAAGGATGCATAAACTTTGGATCATCTTTTTTTCTCACATGCCCTTTCTCTTTGGAGATTCAGATAAGTGTCGTGTCGGGCTTGGTATTTTCTTCCCCAACCCCCATCATCTGTTAATATCTTTTGGATGGAGTGGAGGGCCTTACACGGTCGTAAGGGGATCACACCTGTTTGGGATATTACTACCACGACAATATTCTGAGTCTTTTGAAAAGAGCGTAATAATAAGATCTTTAATAATACGGCCAAATCATCTCACCAAAGCTTCCTTGTTTTATTCTCTTTCATCTCTCACTGGGGTAATCTCCTCTCAGGTAAGGCAAGGGAGCTTGCAGACAAGATCTTCGTGGAGCCTCAGTGTGGGGATGTTGTTGGCCCAAAGGCTTATCACTTTAGTTTTGATGATGATCAACTCATGTAGTTATGTTTACTAATGATCTTGTGTTTAATTAGTGACAGATTTATGATCAAGATCTTAGTTGGTGCATAGCTTAAACAAAAGATTTGAAGTCAAGTTTTGGAGCTTGCACGGTGTTTGGACCAAGTCAAGAAGGCTTCAAGTGAAGACTTCAAGAAGATGAAGACTTGTATCTAGGTATAAGATTTTTGTTTTTAGAAAAATAAAGGATAGATTAGTTGGTGAATTGCTCAAGTATATATCACATATACACTCTTGATTTAGTTGTCTTTTCATAAAAGAATTTTTAGATTTAGAAAAGACTTTCATTTTGGAAGAATACTTTTTGGTTTTTGAAATTTCTTATATGCATGTCTTTTATCCAAAAACATATTTAGAGCTTAATGCCAAAAACTTAGATATTTCATCTTATTTGTGTAGTGGATCATATCCATACACACTATGCTTTAATGTGTTCAAGATATCTAGTTTTTGTATCATGAAGAAGTTTGAAAACAAGTTTTAGAAAAATACAAGTTTTCAATTGAGCCAATATTTCCATATTACAAAAATAGTCCAAATCTTTTATAACATGCCTTGATTTTGTGCAAGCATGTTTGTTTATCAAAGTATATTGGTAAAACTATTTTTGTAGATTTTTAAGTATTTTATGGGATTTTATGTGAGCCAAAAAGACCAAGTTTTTATTCCTTTAGTTTTTCTGTTCAGGTTCAGCCAGTCGACTAGTCGACTGAATAAGTCGACTAGGGCTGAAGTCGGTCGACCGGCTCGGTCGACCGACGTGCACGGACGTGCACGCCTTGACCTGGCAGATGGCCGGTCGGCCGACCCAGTCGACCTGAACTGAGAGCAGTGCTCTCTATTCTTTTCGGTCGACCGGGCGATCAACCAGAGGCTCCAACGGTCGGATTCTTGACCGTTGGCGGTCGACCGGGCGGTCGACCGACAGGTCTGACAGACCCCAACGGCTAATTTTTGACAGCCTATAAATTTGGGGGTTTGGTCATTGTTTTAGACTAAGATTTTCAAGTGGGTTTTCACCAGTTTTTCCTGAACTATTTAGAGATTTTCCTCCACTTGATTTAGAGCAAATATTTTCAATCAAAATGAGAGTTTTTATCAAGAGTGTTAAAAGAGATTCTTTGAGTTTTTCACCACCTTTCTCATCCTTGTTTTCTCACACTACACTTGAGCTATCCATTGTTATTCATCTTATAGGAGTGTTGTAGTGAGATAGTTTTTAGATGATCAAAGTGTTGTGATCACCAAAGACTTGTTCTTTGTTCCTTTGAGAAGGCGGACGGTTGTGTTCGCATTGTTTCGGGTCCTAGTGTGGACTCTGTTGTTTCGGGTTCGTGTGCGAACTCTTATTTGAGGTGCGACCTCGGCGAGCCGGTGGGCTTGCGGTGTGTACGGACTAGGGAGCCCGAGCATGGTTCACAGTCGCGGTCTCGGCCGCCGACTCGGCGAGCACCGAGACAGATCGGTCTCGGCGACTCGGATCGGTATCGGGTGATACGCGCAAAACGCTACATAAAAAGCTCAAAAAATTCTGAAAAAATCACGATAAATCTTAAAAAAATGTAGACATCCACATTCATGTATCACATGTCCAAAATATATCATTTAGCACACTAAATATAAAATGAAAACATAAATACACGCGTCGTCGGTATAAGCATATCAAAATACATGCACAATATAGTAAATTACACAAACTACATTCATAAATACATGCTAATGTAGTTATTTCCACATTGAATTGCGATGGGGCACAAAATCATCATAATGCCGAGTCGACCGAGTCAACTCCGATTCTCGGTCGAGTCGGTCTCCTTTGAGTTGAGTCAACCGACTCGTGACTCAGACTCGTCTCGGAGCAGGCCGAGACGGATACGACTCGGCCGACTCGGCTCCGACTCGGCTGAGTCTTTGAACCATGAGCCCGAGAGCTTGTAGGTGTTGCGGCACCGGGTGATCCATTGGGATCAAGTATAGTGGAAATCCTTTGTGTGTCGAAGGCGGGGATGTAGAACAAGTGTGCTCGAACCTCGAAACAAATCCCTTGTGTTTGCGATTGCTCACTCTCTCTTTGTCTCTTGTTTATATCTTGCATACTTTTATTGTGCTCATCTTTATATGCTAGATATTCATTGTGTGCTTAATTGATATACTTGCTTGGGATTGTTTGCTAACACTTGTATTCAACCAAGAGAGCCAACGCGGCACCTCAACCCATTTAAGGGAAATCTAGAGGAGTTTGTCCATAGCTCTTCACGGGGAATTCGGCAACACTATTGTGTTATACGTGGTGTTTAGTGTAAGAGTTTAGTTTAGGTCATAATAGTTTACACTTCCGCATTATTTGGCATTAAGTAACCATTAGATTAGCCATCACCTATTCACCCCCCTCTAGGTGATTTACAATTGGTATCAGAGCCAAGTGCTCTGATTTTAGGTCTTACAATCTAGAGTTAAAGATCCTCATTTTAGGCTAATCACAATATTTTGTACACACACCATGGACTTCATGTCACCACCCATGTTTGACATTCTTAACATCCATATATGGAAGGTGAAGATGTCCTTGTACCTCAAAGCCCTAGGCATTCATATTTATCTTGCCACTACTAATAATGCATATTGTTTAAATGGTAAGAATTTGAGGCCAATGCAAAAGCCCTACATGCTTTAAAGTCTACCCTAAATGATGATTATTTATCTAGGGTTTCTAACATTGATTCGGCTTTTGTAGTTTGGAACACCACTCTCCCTCGGCGAAAAAGATCAATACTATGCGGGGGCGACTCAGATGTTGGAAGCAACACCTCCAACGCGTGCTACATGGTTCAAGGGGATAACCTCCTTGAGGTAAACACCGAATCCGAGTTAGATGATAAAGACATGTCATATGATGAGCTCACATTCTTTTATCAACAATTACTTGAGAAATATGACATGATTAAAAAGGAAAATAAAAATTTGAAAAAGAAATTTGAGTGCATGCATATAGAAAATGATTCTTTTAAAAATAAGATTGCATGTTTAGAAAAAGAAAAGGATGATTTGAAAAATGAGAACGTTTCCCTTATGTCTAAATTAAATGATCTTTGTGAAGGGAACACTTGTTTGAAAAATAAAATTGTTTTGGTGAAAAAACAAAAGTAAATTATTTTTCAAGAAAACTCTTGTTTGAAAAGAAAAATTTGTGAAAAAGAAAGAGAAAGTTTTTCTAAAAAGAATAAGAAAAATGACTCTATATCTCACCTTTCTCTTCATGCCACCATAAATGATAGTGAGATTAAATTTTTGAAAAATAAAATGGATTGTTTGAGCTCCACTTTGAGCTCTTGTGCTTTTAATCATTCTAGATTGGAGTCTTTATTTTCAAAGAAACAAACTCCACGCATTCATGCCCATCATCATCATGTATATGCTTATGTTGCACGCCACGATCACACACATACACATAAGCATCCTAAGGTGTACAAATGTACACATTGTGGCCGCAAAGGCCATTTAGCAAAGTTTTATTTTTATAAGATACATCATTTAAATTTTGCTAATAAGAAAAATGTTTGGGTGCCTTACAAAGCTAACCCCAAGGACCCAAGAAAAAATGAGTACCAAAACCCCCACCGTGTGTTTTTGATGTAGGTGGGGGCTCTCACATGACGTGAGAGGAATGATGCCTTGATGGTGGATGCACATGGAATTGATGGACACATATATGGATGCATCGCTATTAAGGAGGTTTGGTGGGTCAACCACCATGTTTGGAGTTTTGGAACAAAGTTCCTTAGTTGGTAACTATTTCTAAACTCTTAGTTTATTTACATGCTTATTCATTTTTGACACCATATAGCATGTTCATGTTTTTGTGCTTCATGTGGTAAATTCATGTTTAGATGTAGATTTTATTAAACTTAGATTTATACATGTACAAATAGTGAGAACAAATTGATTCATATATGTTTGTACTTCATGCTCATTTGTACCCACTATATGCACATGTATAACCTAGTTTTGATGATTCTTTCATTTATACTTGTTTTGCCAATTTTCGTGTTCTTACTTCATGTATATGTAATTTTTATTCAAATCTAATAAATATACATGTATATCCTTTTTGAGTCTCTTGCCTTCATGCAAATACTATTAATAGACTCGTGTTATGTTTGGGATATGTATGCATATTGTTAGATTTAGATATATCATACATATACCTAGAAGTTTATTGTTTTTAATGAAAAATACATTTTCATGTTTTGTTTGAT
This sequence comes from Agave tequilana, assembly GCA_038442645.1. NCBI lineage: Eukaryota > Viridiplantae > Streptophyta > Magnoliopsida > Asparagales > Asparagaceae > Agave > Agave tequilana. Next base: position 37,254 of record JAVJIF010027454.1, read on the forward strand.
AAAATAAAATGAATAATTTGTTTTGATCATTTTGAGCCTAAATGACTATTTTCATGTAAATGCTATATACATGATTCTTGTACACTCACACTTTATTTGTTTGTCATGACTTTGATTCATGAACACTTTTATGAGCTTAATCGATTTGAGTGTCATCTCTTATGTATTTGGTATGATTCATGAAAAACATATGTTTTGATGTTTTGAAGGATTTTTAACTAGTTTTTCAAAAATTACTTTTAACTAGTTAATTATTCTTCATTTGAAAGAGATTTTCAATGCTTAACTATTTTCAAAATTATTTTCGAAAACCCCTTCCAACCTTTATGGGCGGATGGCTGGGCGATTATGCCTTGTATGCTTCATTGAAAATCTTTTATCTTGAGCATATGAAGGGCGGTAGGTTATGAGTCATATACATGATTTACATTGTTATTTTCAATTGGTATCATTGGATCATTTCAATTGGTATCAATTTGACTCTATTTTTGTATATACTCATAGTTTGTTCTCTTATATATGTATGTATCAATTTCATTTGGTATACTCATTTTTCATACATATATATGAGTTATTTGTGCTTGAGTTAAAATTTTTACATGTTTAAAGCACAAAGTTGTTTATGTTAAGAAAATAAAATTTTTAAGAAAAATTCTCAAGATTTGTTTTATTGAGAAAATTCAAAATTTTGTTTTATAAGAAAAATCAAAATCTTTGATTTGTATTGCCTGTATGCAAGGAGAGCTTAATATCTCTTCTACATATAGATTCATGTTGAGTGTATTGTATATTGAGGAGCTTGACAACTCTTCTTTATGTGGTACACGTGTGTAGGGGGAGCTTCACATCTCCTCTTATGCATTATATATTATACGTTATGTGAATTAGGGCTTGTTATCCCTCTTTCATGTAATGTATATGTGTAGGGAAGTTACTTTACCGTCTTCCTCTTCATGAATGTATATCGCATATACCCTTTTATTGATATGTTTGATTTGACCCCTTAATGATCTCTTTGTTTTTGACAAAAAGGGGGAGAAAGATTTGATGATTTTGTTTTTACTTTAACCCCTTTGTTGATGATTGACAAAAAGGGGGAGAAGTATTTGGTATATATGCATGTTTTTATAAAAGAAATTATGTTATGCATATATGTTTTGTTTTGCAAATAGGAGAAAAAGATTTTGTAATTTTGTTTTATGCTTGATTAGCAGGTTTACTCCTACATTTGCATACATGTTTATGTGCCTCATTGCATATTTATTTTGTTTGTTTGGTATGCATGAGTTAAGGGGGAGCTTCTTTGAAGCTTTACTTTAATCCATGCATATATAACTTCATGAGTTTTGTCATCATCAAAAAGGGGGAGATTGTTGGCCCAAAGGCCCATCACTCTATTTTTGATGATGATCAACTCATGTAGTTATGTTTACTAATGATCTTGTGTTTAATTAGTTACAGATTTATGATCAAGATCTTAGTTGGTGCATAGCTTCAACAAAGGATTTGAAGTCAAGTTTTGGAGCTTGCACAGTATTTGGACCAAGTCAAGAAGGCTTCAAGTGAAGATTCAAGAAGATGAAGACTTGTGTCTAGGTATAAGATTTTTATTTTTAGAAAAAATGTAAAGGATAGAGTAGTTGGTGGATTGCTCAAGTATATATCACACATACACTCTTGATTTAGTTGTCTTTTCATAAAAGAATTTTTAGATTTAGAAAAGGCTTTCATTTTGGAAGAATACTTTTTGGTTTTTGGAATTTCTTATATGCATGTCTTTTATCCAAAAATATATTTAGAGCTTAATGCCAAAAACTTAGATATTTCATCTTATTTGTGTAGTGGATCATATCCATACACACTATGCTTTAATGTGTTCAAGATATCTAGTTTTTGTATCATGAAGAAGTTTGGAAAACAAGTTTTAGAAAAATACAAGTTTTCAATTGAGCCAATATTTCCATATTACAAAAATAGTCCAAATCTTTTATAACATGCCTTGATTTTGTGCAAGCATGTTTGTTTATCAAAGTATATTGGTAAAACTATTTTTGTAGATTTTTAAGTATTTTATGAGATTTTATGTGAGCCAAAAAGACCAAGTTTTTATCCTTTTAGTTTTTCTGTTTTAGGCTTCAGCTAGTCGACTAGTCGACTGAACAAATCGACTAGGGCTGATGTCGGTCGACCGGCTCGGTCGACCGACGTGCACGGACGTGCACGCCTTGACCTGGCAGATGGCCGGTCGGCCGACCCAGTCGACCGGAACTGAGAGCAGTGCTCTCTATTCTTTTCGGTCGACCGGGCGATCAACCGGAGGCTCCAACGGTCGGATTCTTGACCGTTGGCGGTCGACCGGCGGTCGACCGACAGGTCTGACAGACCCCAACGGCTAGTTTTTGACAGCCTATAAATTTGAGGGTTTGGTCGTTGTTTTTGACTAAGATTTTCAAGTGGGTTTTCACCAGTTTTTCTTGAACTATTTAGAGGTTTTCCTCCACTTGATTTAAAGAAAATATTTCCAATCAAAAGGAGAGTTTTTATCAAGAGTGTTAAAAGAGATTCTTTGAGTTTTTCACCACCATTCTCATCCTTGTTTTCTCGCACTACACTTGAGCTATCCATTGCTATTCATCTTATAAGAGTGTTGTAATGAGATAGTTTTTAGGTGATCAAAGTGTTGTGATCACCAAAGACTTGTTCTTTGTTCCTTTGAGAAGGCGGACGGTTGTGTTCGCATTGTTTCGGGTCCTAGTGTGGACTCGGTTGTTTCGGGTTCGGGTGCGAAATCTTGTTTGAGGTGCGGCCTCGGCAAGCCGGTGAGCTTGCAGTGTGTACGGACTAGGGAGTCCGAGAGGTTGTAGGTGTTGCGGCACCAGGTGATCCATTGGGATCAAGTATAGTGGAAATCCTTCGTGTGTCGAAGGCGGGGATGTAGAGCAAGTGTGCTCGAACCTCGAAACAAATCCCTTGTGTTTGCGATTGCTCTCTCTCTCTCTTTGTCTCTTGTTTATATCTTGCATACTTTTATTGTGCTCATCTTTATATGCTAGATATCATTGTGTGCTTAATTGATATACTTGCTTGTGATTGTTTGCTAACACTTGTATTCAACCAAGAGAGCCAACGCGGCACCTCAACCCATTCAAGGGGAATCTAGAGGAGTTTGTCCAGAGCCATTCACGGGGAATTCGGCAATACTCTTGTGTTATACGTGGTGTTTAGTGTAAGAGTTTAGTTTAGGTCATAATAGTTTACACTTCCGCATTATTTGGCATTAAGTGACCATTAGATTAGCCATCACCTATTCACCCCCCCCCCCCCCTTCTAGGTGATTTACAGATGTTCCAGACGACTCTAGGACGCAGGGGAAAGGAGAGGATCTCAAACTCTGAGTGATTAGCTTGATGCCTACACCCTGATTTTATGGACCTTGAGATTCATTCTTGAATTTTGTGTCAGGGTCATATTTTGTTTCTTTTGGCTTCTTCATGTGCATGGGTATATTGGTATATTAGGTTTCTTTCCCCTAGATGCCTGAGAACCGTATGTGGTCCGGTTAATTAGAAGCTTTTTACTTTATGTTACTTTTGTGTTACCATGTTACATTAAATGCTTGTTAATGGAACGCGAGGAACTTTTAATTTCACTGTTACTTTCTCAAAAAAAGGTAATCATGAAGGCTAGCTTCTTTTCAATTTCAAGAACATTGTATCTGGAAACTTAAAACAGGATTTAGCATAAAGAAGAGAACAATGAATCTGTATACAGGTTTAGCCACAACATTATAGATGACAATTCAGATTCCTACTATCTTTGGATTAGGGACTCGAATTTGTCTCTGAGATACCAAAGTGAACACCTTATATTTCCAACATGGTGAAGGAAATGGACAAAGTAAATAAGAACCCATCACAAAACTCAAACATAAAAGGAATGCTGATTTAATACATGGTGCTAGCACAGTCATTATTGCAGGCAACATAATACTATTTAACTCGATTGTAATAAAAAAGTAAAAAAAAATCATCGGGAAAGTTTACAATAAGAATCTTGGCTCACATTTGAGCCTCACAAGGACAGACTGTTGGCCCAGAGGCCTTCCACTCTAGTTTTGATGATGATTAACTCATGTAGCTATTGTTTACTAATAATCTTGTGAAGTTTAGTTTCAGATACTTAACCAAGATATTAGTAGGTGATTAGCTTCAACAAAAACGTTTTGGAGCTTTCACATAGTGATTCAAGAGCCCAAGCGTCAAAGTTCATATCTAGCACTCGCTGGAGTCAAGCTCGGTGGATCACGTTTGGATCGAGTCGACTTGGGGACGGCGCTCTACAAGAAAACTTCGGTACATTGTTTAGCTTATGTTTTAGATCTAGTGTTAAAGATTAGATAGTGTGATATGCTCAAGTTCACAACACACATACTTGTTTAAGTTTCATGTTTTGGTTTTCAATTTTGGTTTAACCGATCTTAGTTTTCATGAATAGATAGAATCAAAACAAGTTTATATGGTTTAATGTATATTAGATTTGTTATATATACATGTATGCTTCAACTATTTAAACAAACTTAGTTTGATAGTCTATTTCATGAGTTTGGAGTTTTGGTATTTTAACAAAACTTATGTTTGAATTTTAAGTCAAAAACATTGATATATATATCTTTCATGTATATTGGATTATATCCGTATACAATGCTTCAAGTTGTTTAAGTATCATGTTGTTTTATTTGAATGAGTTTTGGACAAAACGATTTTCCATTTCAAAAATCCTAGTTTTGAAAAATACTGTTTTTGTTTTCAGAAAAATTTGTAAGTCACAAAAATGGTTCAAATTGTTTGAAATATGTGTTGAATTTTTTCACACATGTTTGTATTTCAAAGAATTTAAGAACTTATTTTTGTGGATTTTTAGAGAATTTATAGGATTTATTTGGTAATTAAAAACCCAGTTTTCAAGTTCTATAATCAGCCCGCCAGGCTCTGGCGGTCGACCAGGCCGGTCGACTGGACCCAGAGTCGGTCGAAGGTCGACCGATCGACGTGCACAAGAACGTGCAGCCCCTTGGGCCGGTCGACCGACTGAAGGCAACCCACTCTCGGGTTATCCCGGTCGACCTGCCAGAGAGCAGTTGCTCTCTGGTTCCGGCACGGTCGACCGGCAGGTTCAGCGGTCACTTTTTTGACCGTTGGCCGGTCGATCGGAAGGCCATTCTGGGCCTAGTCAGCTACCAACGGGTAGATTTTGATTGGGCTTATAAATATCCCAATCTTTGTCTAGTTTTCACAAGATTTTTAAGGAGAAAATTTTCATACTCTTCTAGTGTTTTTCAGTAAAAAGTTTTGGGTTCAAAATTCTCATTCTCTATTTGTTTTTAAAGTGTTTTTTAATTCAAAGAAAATAGTCTTTTGGGAATTTGTTTTTGGTCTAAAAATTCTATACCTATTTGGAGTTTTTCCCAAATGATTTTCTTTGTTCAAAACACTTTGTTTTCTCACACTGGAGCTTATCATTCTATCCTCTCTATAGTATCTTTGGTTTTGTGGGAAAAGAATTGGTTTGTGGTCTTTTGATCACTAAGTTGTAAACCCTCCTACTTTGTGTTATCCCTCTTATGTAGAGGTTGATTTTAGAGTGGTGGCTTTGTGTCATATCCCTCTAGTGAGAGGTTGATTGGTTTTTGGTTTTGTATCCATCCCTCAAGTGTGAGGTGATTGATTTGTGGTGGCTTTGTGCCTAACCCCTAAGTGTAGAGGTTGTGTTTGTAATTGAGAGAAGAGTTGCGTACTCTCGGTTGTATTGCCCCAAATCCTAAGTGTAGGTTCCCTGTGTGGGAGTCCTGTGTGGACAAGTTAGTAGAAATCCTTCTGTGTGAAGACGGGGACGTAGAGCTGGGTACTCGAACCTCGAAACAAATCTCAGTGTTTGCGTTTGATCCATTGACTCTAAACTCTCTCTTTTACTATTATGCCTTACATCATTTCATATTGCTCATTCATATATTATATGCTTAGCTTGTTTGTGTGTGCCTCACTTGTGTTCAACCACGAGAGCTTCATATAGCACCTCAACTCTTATTCAGAGGAATCAAGAGGAGTTAGTCCAGAGTCTTCATCGGGAATTCGGCTACACTCGTCAATTACACTAAGTGTGTTGTAATTTAGTTTTAAAATTTCGCATTTTGTTCATTAGATTAGCCGTACACCTATTCACCCCCCCTCTAGGTGTACTTACACAGGTGGCTCTCATATAAGCTTGGTTTCATTTGGGCTTTCAATCCCCCATTGTCCACCTAAAAGTTTTTTTTTCCAGCTAATTTTCATGGAAATATTAATTGTTTACACACACACACACACACTCTCTCAACTGTTGTCTTTTAATTTCTGAAAACTACAAAATCCATTAAGAACAATGCATACCTTCAGGATCACTTTACTTGAATTGAAACCCTTACCCCAAATATCAAATAGAGAACTCGTGAGATCAGAAACAAAACATAAACATGTGCATTGTTAAAAACCTAATGACACTATAACTCATACATTTAAGAAAATATAACATATTTGAATGCGTGCTAAGCATGACCACATTAAGGTATAAAAGCCACTAAAATCAAGGATTTACTTTAATAATCAACAATAATAAACTGACAGATTACCTAAACAGATTGGACATAAATCTAGTTTATGGGGAAAAGGGGAAAAAAACAAATAATCATCTTGATTAATTAGCTCACCAGAAAATTGAACAAACTATGTTTTCTTTTTCTTTTTCTTTTTCTTTTTCTCTTCTTCCTCTTCTTTTGAGAATAAGGATGGAGCTATTCTCCAGCCAAATATCTATTGAGTTCAAGCAAAAGGCCTTGCCAAATGGACCCAAAAAAGAACAAGATGAAGAGGATGAAGAAAAGGTATGAGATATTTATCATGATTTATAAAGAATTTCGTTGAAAACTAAATAGATGTAGTTTCCTAATCTAGATTAATTCTATATTCTATTAAAAGAAAAATTAACCTATACTTGCTCATATAAACAAAATTCATTACTTCATCTATTAACCAAAAATATACTAATTTAATTTATCAAATATTTTTAATATTTTTGTAAATGTATTAATATGTTGGTTTTAAATAGTTGATCCTACCGAGAAATTACAATTTGTTTTCACAAAAAATTATGGGAATTGATTTGATTTCTCACTACTCATGATTTCAACGTGTTATTAATGTTAGCAGGTTTGAAATAATATGACAATTCATATAAAGTCAGTTAAACTTAAATATACATGTTTTTTAATGTAGATTAATTAATTAATTATTAAAATGGATAAACAAATTAAAATTATGTTTTATTAGAAAGATTGAGGATCTACTATGGACCAAATTGGAAGATTTAGTTTTAAAAAAAAAAAAAAAAAAGCTTACAAAAAATAAAGTTTTAAAAAGAGGGGAAAAAACGGTGTCAAAAAATTTGATTACCAATGGCAAGAGGTGGGGGTTGGGGGAGAGCTCGCTGTCGACGCAAGTCACGTGACCGAGGATTCTGCTCACCCTTCTTCTCGCGATCGAATGATCCATTGTGCTCCCAAGTTTGTATCTCTTCTTTTTTTTTTTTGCTCCCTTTTTCTCCTTTTTTTCGTCTTCTTTTTTCGATCGATTTTTTTTTGGATGTGCTCTGATAATTTAAACTTGTGGGCCGGGGAGATATTTTTGGGCTTTATGGAGCCTGCGTAGTGCCACGTGTCCCGTTCTCAAGCACGCGGAACAAGTTAGCAAAATATCCAGTGGGCTGAAGTTGAGTGGGCTTCAAAGAACCAAAGATGGATAATAATTATTATTCGAATTACAGGAAAAGAAATTCTGAGAGTCCATAAAAATCTCAGAGGTCATGGCATAAAATTAAAGCTAATAAGGATGTTGAATAGGCTTGGGCGGTAATTTAATAAATTTATATACGTGCACTTTGATAATGAGGAGTATGTTAAGGGCCCAATGTTGTGGGTATTGATGTAATTTCAGGTGGGTATAACAAAAATATAAGATACAAATAGATTGGTGAAACAAAACCTAGAAATAATTCTTTTAAGGAATATTTCGCTACAACCACCTACTTTGTCTCATAATTAGAAACAAAACTCAGTTTCATAATTAATTCGTTACAGTCTCATTCACGTCAGCATAAATTGATTCCTCCCAATCACCGCTTGTTTATATATTTTTATTTTCTATTTTACTCTTCTCCATTACGCCTGACATTGCTTACCCTCAATTTTTGACCCCGATGCAGAGTAATTCGTGGGTCCACCTGCACGGTCAGGTCGTCGTGGGGTTGGAAGGGAGACGGGGAGCCCCCTCCCAGGGTCGGGGCGGAGCTCATGGAAATTTTCTTTTTAGGATTGACTTTTTTACATATCTCGTATTGTTCGTGCTCGCAATGAGTTCTGTGAGGACTGACTCAGAAATAGGACATTTTATGAATACTGTAATCATGATCACAGTCCTCACAAAAATAAAAAATAAGACATTTTTTAGAATTGCGACCATGCTTTTAGGAAGCAGTTCTCATAAAGATTCAAATATAGGACATTTTTATGAATACTGCAATATGATCGTGCGATCATGGCCACAATCATATAAAGGCTCAGAAACAGACATTTTTATGAGTGTCTTCGTCCTCATAAATAGTGTATTTTCTGAGAATTGCGATCATGATCGCAATCCTCAGAAATGGAGCTGTGATCATTTTGTGAGGACTGCGACCATATTCGCAGTCCTAAAAATTAAGACATTTTTGTAAGGACTGCGATCATAGTCTCAGTCATTTATATTGTGATCATTTTGTGAGGAGTGCGATCATAATCGCAGTCCTCAGAAATGGGACATTTTTGAAGCGCTCCACTTTTTTTAAAGCGATTACTTAGGGTGTTTTCTTTTTTCGCCGTTGATGAGCGCTTCAGCGCTTGACACGTGGGCGCATATCCTTACTATATAAAATGAGGTGGCTGAAGCGAATAAAATTATGAAGCTACATTTTTTTCCTAATTACAGTTTGACATATGGAGGTGTAGCGAAAAGCCCCTTATTTGAAAACATAAGCAAGATTTGGAATGCTAAAGGATAAACTATTAACATTTCTATTTCTAAGGTTCCTCGTAAGATAAATTCATCTGCTCACAGTGTTGCTCATTTCGCTTACTCGGATTGAATTTTTGGTTCGTGGGATTTTCATGCTATTCCTAAGGGAAGTATTTGGGGTTTGTTTGTAATGTCATGACTATGATGTTTCCTAAAATTAAAAAGAATAAAAAAGGAAGAAAAGAAAATCATTAATGGTAATGACTATCTAACTTGAAAAATAATCTAGGAATCGTACAATAAAAATTGTTTCAAGTTTCAACAGCTTTGTGATATGTCCCCCGCTAACCAATCCGTTGGCCGAGTCTGTTAGAGCACAAGCTCCCCACGAGTCATCAGTTCGAACCTCACAATGCGGACATTTATTCTCCCCTAATGTGACCCCAGTCAAACCCCGAGTGTGCTCTCTGGAGGTCGTCGGTGAATCCCGATTGAGTTAATTAGCCCCAAAAAAAACAACTTTGTGTTACAATAATATATTATATAATTATTGAACATCTTAGAGTTTTTTACAAAGAAACCCAACATTAATAAAGGCCAAATTCTAGAGCCCTTTCACTTGCCTCTCTCTCTCTCTCTCTCTCTCTCTCTCTCTCGCCCCCCCCCCCCCCCCCAACCAGTGACTTCTTGTCTCCGCAATTTGTTGAGAGACCTCCAATGGCGAAGGAAGGCTTCTCTCTCTCCCTCTCCTTAGCCTCCCCCTTCACCCTCTCGGTCTTCATCAACACCAACCTACTGGAATCCAAGCAACAGAGAACAGCAGCACACCAGAGAATAATCGTCAATTGCACGAACAAGCAAATAAAGAGAAGAAAGTGAGAACACACAAATTTAACGAGATTCGGCAATTGACTATGTCCTCCGGGCAGAAGGGGAGAGAGATTTTATTAATCAATCAATTATAGGATACAATCAATGGGGGCAATACCTCTCTTTATATAGTCACAGAATCCATGAAGAAAAGAAAATCAAAAACTCTAAATTCGGATCATAAATGAACTTTGAATCCAACTTGGAAACTGCCCAGAGACCAAACGTTATAACATGCCAGTTGTCCTGTCGACAGACTGAACCAGTCTGCATAACACCCAACTCTCGAAAAATGCGTGTCAACAACTATGGGGGGCATGTCGACATGGATCTGTCGATAGCCAAGATGGCATGTCGACAGACAAAGTAAATTGCTGCTCCCCGTTGGTGTATCCATATATATGCTGCATCCTAGTACTTCATGCAAACTTCGTACCAACTCCAAAGAGTTAAAAAATTTTACCATTAAGATTTTACGTTCTCTCCCCATAAAACTCCACTTCGTTGAAGATTTCTCAAATTTGAGCCGAATACAATATAGCACCATATTGTCTCCATCGGGTTGCACCAATTTGGTTGCCTGCGTACCCCCTGCCTAGGGGATCAAGCCATCTGTAGTTCATCAAACGAGCTCCACCGAGCCCAAGCAATTAGAAGGATATGGAGTAACTCCTTACAATGTGCAAACTTCACTCATGTAACAATATTGGTAAGCAATATTGGCGGAGTTCTCGTGAATCTTTTGTAACTCGATGTCACCTTCATCAAGAATCTCTCTAACAAAGTGGAACCTGACGTCGATGTGCTTGGTCCTTGCATGATACCCATGATTATTTTCCAAATAGATAACATTCATACTATCACAGTTGATCTTTAAGAGATCATGATCAATCTCTAAATCATCAAGCAACCCTTGAAGCCATATTGCCTCCTTCATAGCCTCTGTTATGGTCATATACTCAGCCTCCGTAGTAGATAATGCGACAGTAAACTGTAGAGTAGAGCGTCAGCTCACTAGTGCTTTGGACAATGTAAACACATATCCCGTTGTGGATCAGTGTTTGTCGAGGTCTCCTGCATAGTCAGAATCAATGTATCTGATACACTCCTTACTTGTAAAATTCTTCTTGAATATCAAACCAACGTCTATGGTGCCTTTGATGTACCGTAAAATTCACTCCACTGCCTTCCAATAATCCCTACTGGGATCATGCATGTATCTGCTAACCATTGAGATAACTTGTAACAGATCGGGCCTTGTACACACCATTACATACATTAAACTATTAACCAAACTAGCATAGGATACGTGAATCATGTACTCACGCTCTTCAACAGGACTAGAAGACATAGTAGCTTTTAACTTGAAATGAAGAGCCAATAGTTCGTATCACCGTAGAAGTTGAACTTCTGAAGTACCTTATTCAAATACCTCTTTTGCGTCAAGTTAGCCTCTACCTTTCTGATCTCGCTTAATCTTCATACCTAGTACCTTCTTCCTTTCACCCAGATCCTTCCTCTCAAACTCGAAAGACAAGTCATTCTTCAGTTTGTCAATTGCAGATTTGTTCTTGGAAGCGATGAGCATATCATTCACATACTATAAGAGATAAATGTAATCTCCACTCGGTAGATTATTGTAATATAAACGTGGATGGTAATGGCTTCGTATGCCTCGTATGAAGCTGTCGAAACACTTATACCATTGTCTTGGTGATTGCTTTAATCCATAAAGTGATTTCTTCAACTTGCATATCATATGTTCCTTTCCTGCATGTAGATATCTTCTTCAAAATCGCCATGGAGAAAAGCGGGCTTAACGTCAAGCTGATCAAGATCCAACTCGTACTATGCCACCAGTGCCAGTAAAATCTGAATAAACGAGTGCTTCACAACAGGTGAGAATACCTCGTTATAGTCAATGCCTTTTCATTGTGCGTAGCCTTTAGCTACCAATCTAGCTTTGTAGTGTACAATATCACCATCGAGAGATCCATATTTTTTTATAAATACCTACTTACAACCGGTCGCCTTCTTTCTCTTGGGCAACTCTGACAATTCTCAAGTGTCGTTCTTGTGTAGAGAACTTATCTCTTTCATTATGACATCCTTCCACATCTTGAACTCTGAACTGTTTTCAGCTTCCTTATATGTAGACGGGATCGCCTCCTCAACTACTGGGAGAGCATAGCCCACTCGTATTAATAGTGAGTCAACTAGGCTTAAGTAGATTTCCTCGGGTTCTTCCAACTGCAATAGATTCTTGGACATCACACATAGCATGTTCTTGATCCTTATCATCATCAGCAACATCCTGATCGGCTATATGATCACCACCCTATATCACTGCGGGTATGATCTCAAATAATACTGATATTTCTAGAGACGATGAAGTAGTATCACTCTCCACCTACTGCAATATTTTGTCGGTCCTCTTACTCTCCACCTGCTGAGAGTCTGTAGCCTTTATCATTGAAGCCTCATCAATTATAACATCTCTGCTCAGGATAAACTTCCTGTCCTTCGGATCCCAAATTTTGTAGTCTTTTACGCTTTTCTTGAATCCTACGAACACATGTTTTTTCGCTCTCAGGTCCAACTTGTCTTCTTTGGCAAGAAAATAGGTCGGGCATCAAATACCCGAAATGAGATATAATCCTGAACAACTCTTCCCAACTAAGCTTTTATATGACTTTTACCTCTTATTGTAGACGAAGACAACCTGTTAACGTATAGCAAGCATATGTCGATGCCTTAGCCTAAAAATATTTAGATATGCCGACGTTGGATAACATACGTTGGACCTTTTCTACAAGGTCATATTCATCTTTTCAGCCACCCTATTTTGTTGCGATATTTCTCTTACTGTAAAGTGTCTTTCTATGCCATAATCATAACATGGTTGTAGAAAAGGATCGCTTGTGTACTCTCCTCCGTTGTTTGAACAGAGTACCTTGGTCTTCCTTCACGTACTCTTCTCCATGCTCCTCTTCCACTCCACAAACAACTTTAGGACTTTCTCTTTGTGCTTCATGGTATATACCCAACATCGCCTAGAGTAATCATCTACAAAAGATACAAAGCAGTGGTTACCTCATATAGATGTCATCTTGGTAGGTCCCCAAATATCTGTGTGAACATAATTCAGAATCTCCTCGATGCAATGAGTCGTGATGCTGAATTTCACCTCTGATGACGCAATTCTTACAAAAATCCAATTTGCAGGTATTGACACTTTTCAATAAATCTTACTTTGTAAGAGCTTGCAAAGACTTTTCTTCTGTATGTTCAAGCCTCATATAACAAAGCCGCGTGCAATCATTTTCTGAATTTGTAGAAGTCGCTACTTACCCTGTAACTGTGCTACCTTTCAAGTAGTATATGTTATTGCATCAGACGCCCTTCAAAATCACCACCGAGCCTCTAAGCATCTTGAGAATACCATCTCTAATAGGTACTTCAAGACCCAATGCTTTCAAGACACCAACAGAGATAAGATTTCTTTTCAATTTAGGTACATACCTCACTTCCTTCAATTCTCGCACCATCTCATCAAACATCTTGATAAGGACCGTACATGTCCCTTTCCTGTTGCATGAATGATCATCACCCATGACAACAAAACAACCATCTAACTTTCAAATCTAGAAACCAATCCCTATTGAGACATATATGATAGGTAGCTTAGCATCCACTCAGAATCACCTGAGTAACTAAATAGTAGGAGTAGTGACTGAGACTGAGAATATCATTGAGTCTGAGTCCGATCTACCTACCGGTGAAGTACTACCCGATTGGATATTGATCACTCATGCGAGATTTGTCTCAGTCTTTGACTTTTTATTTTTATCTTTGATCCTTGGACAATCAACATTCCAGTGCCCTGACTCTTTGCAGAAGACACACTGGTTCTTCCTCATATCTCTGAAACCCGATTTGGACTTCGATCTACAACGATCGCCTTTGCCCTTCTTCCTGAAACTCCTGCCTCGTACCATCAATGCTTCTGTTGAAAGACTGCTTGTCCTTCCTTCTCACGTCGTAATTTACAAGAACAGCTGACACATCACTATAGTTAAGTGTTTGTTTACTGTTGATCAAGATTAGGACGAAAGTTTCATACTCTTCATCAGGAAGAGAATTCAGAAGAATCGACGCCTTGTTCTCTTCTTCGATAGCCACATTCACATTAAATAGATCTGTAAGAAACTTCGTGTAGTTATTTATGTGATCTTCAACTGAAAGCGGTAAAGCCTCATTTTCAGATGCAATCGAGTCTTGATGCTCTTTGTCAGATACTTCTTTTCGAGGATTTTCCAAAATTTTCTTGCCGAAGTCTCATACAACACATGATACTTGATGTCTTGTATCAAACAAAATCTGATGATGCCACACGTCGTCGATTCATCTCATCCCAGTCCTTCTCGGATGTCTCCTCCGGCTTTTCCTTCAGATGTAGAGAGTCTTCAAGGTTTGATGATTTCAGGGCATCCATCACCTCACATCTCCACATCTCGAAACTATTCGTGTCATCAACCTTCACGACATCAATCTTCGTCAAAAGATGACTCACAGATTTCACCGATGATTGACTATTTTCGGTCATCTCCTCAGTAGATTCTTCAAAGCAATGCGAAAAATGATTAGTGAAAAATAAATTCAAATAGAAAAGATCAAATCTTTAACTCCAACCGAAATTGTATACAGTCTCAAAGCGATTTGCTCCACCCGAACGAAACTCCTCGTCGAACCTGTAAAGCTCTGATATCACTTGCTGGAATCCAAGCAACGGAGAACAGCAGCACACCAGAGAATAGTTGTCAATTGTACGAACAAGCAAATAAAGGGAAGAAAGTAAGAACACACAAATTTAACGAGATTCAAAAATTGCCTACGTCCTCGGAGTAGAAGGGGAGAGAGATCTTATTAATCAATCAATTATAGGACAATAAATGGGGGAAAATCTTTTTTATATAGCCACAGAGTCCATGAAGAAGGAAACCAAAACTCTAAATTCAGAGCAGAAAGAACTCTGAATCCAACTTGAAAACCGTCGAGAGACCAAACATTGGTATGTCGACAAACTGAGCCAGTCTGTATAACACCTGATTCTCAGGAAATGCCTATCGACAGTCGTGAGGGCTTGTTGACAGGGCTCTATCGACAGTCAAGATGGCATGTCGACAGACTGAGTAAACGGCTGCTCTTTGTTGGCGTATCCACATATTACTGCATCCTAGCACTTCATACAAACTCCGTACTAATACCAAGGAGTTAAAAAAACTCCACCTTTAAGATTTTACATTCTCTCTCCACAATTAATTGAAGGACTTGGGCATCATTCCAAAAAAACTAGTTTTTAAATGAAGTTACCCAAATCTTTATATATCAAAGACCATCCACATGTCTAGCCGCTGTCGGACTTTTTGTTCGACACAAATCCCAACAATCCCTCTCAATCAAGAGTTTCCCTGAAAGTTCAACTTTCTTCACAATTAAAGGCCAAGTGCTCGATCGAAATCTAACTCTTCATTGCGTGAGGCAGACACGTCTTATGTGAAGCATCAACTGCAGCTAGCTACTCTTCTACACCGTGTGGTTGGCGGCACACCTATTGCAAAGAAGCATCACTGCCAAATATCTCAAATATCTCGCGAACCAAATTGCTTTACAGAGGGCCCACTACTGCACCTTCTTGTGCCAAATTGTTGGGGATCGATCAACAACATCGAACATCACCCACACACACAACTAAGCTCAAGCCATGACTCTGATACCAATTGAAGGAGTTTGGTCATCTTCTAGTTGGAGTTGCCCAAATCATTTTATATCCCAGACTATTCTCATGTCTAGCCGATGTGAGACTATTTGTTCGACTCAAAATCCCGACGCAACCTCCACACCCATCTCGCCATGGTCCTCTCCGCTGACGTACCATTGCCGATCTCAAAGGTGAGTTCAGCGCCTCTCATTCAAGTACAATCTCATAAATTTTTGTTTGTAACTCCTTCAGATATCATGCGGATTTTTTTTGTTTCTCTTGTTTTTGCATTCTCTCGAATGGGTTGTGTTCGGAATTTCCTTCTGTTATCAAATGGGCCTTTTCTGTCCTAGCTTCTTGTGTTCATGTATCAAGGGTTTTGGGATGTTTGTATTTAATTTGTAGTGTTTCAATTTGAAATTGGTAGTAATTACTAATTAGTTTTATTTATGCTGTCCAGCCAATTTGAGATTGCTCAAGATGTCCTCTTTCTGAACATCACGCATGCATTTATTGAAGAGTCGAGCACTCCATTTTATGCTTCCATTTTCTCAAACATTGGGCCCCCAACAAAGCTAAGCATCAATGCATCTATGCTAAATAAGCAATCTCTGATTGTCCTATCAGTGTTCGTGGTTCAACCTCTGGCAAATTTAATGTCAGTTTGAAGTGCTAAGAACGCACAAATTGTAATGTCTCTCTCAGTATGGAGTAGTTTGTTTGATGGTTTCTTCATCTTACCAGGTGAAGATGGGGATCAAGCATTTGCAAGGAATGGGATGTCAAATGGAAAGTGTCTCGTTCAAATTTCAACCTCAAATGTTCAGCAAAGCTAAACAATGCCAGATGCTCTTGCTTTTCAAACAGACCATGATGCTAGTCTGTTACCAGGTGAAGGAAGGGACCAAAGAAGTTTCCAAGAATGGTTTGTCAACTGACAAGGCTTTTGTACAAACTTCAATTTCAAATGCTCATGAAATTGAAATGTTGGCAGATACTCTTTTTACAGATGCCATCAGCTCAAGGCAGTTCATCTTTGCCGAATGTCAGCATTCCTCAAACCCAAACCTCTGCTGCTTCTTCTGATGATAAGTTTGTTTCAGGTGGTAAAAGTGTTGATGGTTCAACACTCAGAACTCGACAGAAGGGCCTGATCCTAGTGTTTCAGTTGAATCATCATCAGAAAATCGGGCACGTTGATAATGCAGGGAGCAAGGATGGAAAGGGGGAGATCAAAGAAATGTTGGCATCCGAGATGATGTGGGTGTTCCTGTTGTTACTAGTAAGAAAGAAAAATCAAGGGAGAGGAGCAGTGCCTTGCAACATGATCGATTGCAGGGTAGCAAGTCAGAACATGAAAAGCAAAGGCCTAAAAGGGACAAGTATCATTCTTTTAAGGAGACTGCTAAGGAGCAGCTTACAGGACATAACGATGATCAAAACAAACTGACGTCTCAGTTTGGAACAGGTTCTGCCTGAGAATAGCTTTCAGGAGAACCATGAAACAAACCAATCTGGTGTCTTCGGAAGAATTTCCTAGAAAAACATCCCATGCTGACTCCTCATTGCAGCATGCTGCTATTGACCACAAGCATAAAAAGAGGAGGAGAATGCATGTAACAAAAAGTGATGAGGCTCCCCGAGATGGATCGGTTGACAACTTCATTGAACAAGATTGATGCCTCTCTTGCTTCTGAAGCGAACCACGTAGATGGGTTGAACAACCATACGAGTCTTGAAAAAGAGCCGGATGCAGCAGATCTTATTGAAACGAGTACTCAGAAAGTGTTTGACGGAAGTTCTGCTGAAGATCCTTTATCCACCAATTTTAAAGATTCAAACTATAGCACTGCAAGACTGTGGAAATGTAACACAACTAGTGCAGACTCCCCTATGCAAGAAGTTAGAAACGATTATCCTGAAGGTCCATTACAAAGTAAATGTACAGCCCTAAAGGAATCAAATTCTGCAGATATCTGTAATGAAACTGACAGCCTAATTGTCTGGCTGAAGTGCATCTGGAAGTTCCAGCAAAGTCACATTGCAGCAGGAAAAAGGTTTAAACTGAAAAAAGACTCTTCAAGCAAACACGATGGGTCTTCAGTAAAACCTCTAGATGAAGAGAATAGTGATAAAAACATCTGGAAACAGCTGTGGTAAACTATATAAAGCCTCTGGTAAGACCATGACTCACAGACCTGGGTAATAAAGATGGTACAAAATCTACCATGCCCTCCGAGATTGGTGTCAAAAGCTCTGAGAATAGAAGAAAGAAACAAAGAGGAAAACCTGAACTGCCCAGCACTCAGTCTAATGCACAAGAAACTGTCAACTCTTCAAGAGATCAAGGCCCTGAAGAGAAACAGAATAAAACATCAAGCAACCACAAAGAACATCCAGGCTAGGAATTTGCGGGGAGCAGCTGGTCCTGGAAATGCTGCAGTTGCTGGAAATTCCACAGCAGTTGAATCTGCAGTTCTTTCCAGCCCTAGTGACAGAAAGCAGATGCGTGGTCATAAAAAATCAAAAAAGATTGAACCGCATCAGAAAGTGTTCAAACCGCAGTCTGGCACTCATGAAACAATTAATTCTTCGAGAGACCAAGCGATGGAGGAGTTCTCAAAAGAAACATCAAGCAGACAACTTGACCATCCAGGTAAGGAAAATAAAGAAGCCAACTTTTCCGGAACAAGCAGTTGAAAATTCTATGTAGCTCAACCAATAGTTCCTTCCAAGCATAATGACAGGAAGCCCAAGCACAGGCAGAAAAAGTTGAAAAAATTGAACATCCTTCTGTACAACTCACTGAATCTGCTTGTCCTTTGGGGGAAGAAGTCATCAAGGAGAACCCAAAAGAATTTACGGAAAAAAATCAAAATGAAGCATCTCACAGCCACCTGAGACATCCAGGTGAAAAAGCTCAAGGAGCAGCTGTTTTTGGGGAAGCATCAGTGATTGCACATCCCGCAAGAGTTGACCCAGCAGTTCCTTTGAGCCATAGTGATAAGTAGTCAAAGCGCCGCAAGAAGAAGTCAGGAAAGATTGGCTTGCCTAGCAAAGAATCATCTATAGATGAAACCATCCATCCTTTGGTGAAAGAGGCCACTAAAGAGAGCTCGGTAGGGACATTGAATGCAGTACCACCAATATGAGCGAAAATTCGTAGTCATACATCATTCTCAGAGAATCTGCAGGTCTTTGTCTATTTCAAATTTGTTTAGATCAATATAATCATACATATTGAGTTTAAAGTAGCTAATGATCACATGAATTGTACCTGACCATTCATTGGGTGAACCAAAATGAGTGAGCTGATATCAAAATGAGGGGCGCACCTTTCTTCCCTGACACGTGAAAAACCATTTGTATGAAGTTGTTGTCTGTTTTGTTCATTGTACATCTTTTACAGTTTGTTTTGACTGTTGAATTGAAATGCTGCCCTCGTGTTTCTACCCTCACACACAGACATGCACAATAGTTCATTTTTCTTAGCACACCTTCTTCACGGACCTGTTCAAGTGTTTCAAACTCACTTCAAGCCTTTGTTGTATTTAATTTGTTGATAGATTCAATTGGTTTCTTTGCAATTTTACCACTCGGGAGTTGGGATTG
>JAVJIF010027455.1:0-69465 GCA_038442645.1 Agave tequilana
ATGTTTTATAGTCTTGTAAAGTAGTAACTTCATGTTGTTAGTAAGAACATGTAATTCTCATATAATATAGGATGAGATCATATAAATGAGTGGGTAACTATTGAGAATGTTTTGTCTAGGGATACGAAAACAGGCCGGGCCGGGCCAAGGACTGGGTCGAGCCAAGCCCGCCCCCGCCTTCGGCAAAGGTGGGAGCCCCGCTGGGACCCCGGCATGACCCAAGTACCCGGTCGGCCGGCGAGCAGGATAATTTAAAAAAGTTAAAACTTATAATAATATATATTTTTCATCTTTTTTCAACTCCCAATTTGGTACTGTGGTTAGTGCGTTGAAGTGGGGTGTTGAGGCCTTGAGTTCGAACTCCAGCAACACATAATTTTTTTACAATTTAAAAAAAAAGGCTTGGTCGTTTGGGGGGTTTGCAAAAAAAATTACAAAATACCCCCCAAACCAGCTGGGGCGAGTCAGCTCTGGGTTTAGCCCGAGCACAGGTAGGCCCGAGTTTGGCCCGGCCCGGCCGTGGGCCTGTTTACACAAACCTGGGCAGGGCACGGCCCGGGTTTGGGGGCGAGCCCGAGCCAGGACTAGGCCCGGGTGACCCGGGCCGGGCTGGGCCCGTTCGCATCCCTAGTTTTGTTGAGACGTTGGATATATGTTTATAAATTAAAATATATTGTGATGTGTTTAAATGTTTGGCTCATTTGTTATGAACATGTCAAATAATAAAAAGGATCTCTACAAAAGAGAACATTAACTATTGTTACATAATGGCAGTAACCCCAATATTTATTTGAGCACTAATAAATGATAAGAGGATTTAACAAGCTTGAATTCTAGTGAAGGATTTGAATGATAATTTTTTTTTTTTTTAAAGAGTAAGAGAAAGAACCATTAGTTAATGCTTCAAGATTGATGTCTCGCCTTCTAATTTCCTATATAAACTCCTGCATCCAAGGATATGTTGTGACACTCTAGTCCTCTTAAATCCACATAATTTGCTAAGATATTCTAATTCTTTGAAGCGATCCATCACAAATCCTTATTTCAATGAAAGTTATCATCTTGACGACCATCCCATTTCTAAAAAAGTAACCCAAGCTTAATCTCATAACCAAATACTAAATACCCAATTTTTGCCGAGATTGCACGAAATCAATCAACGAATTCAGAAACAAAAATGGGTGGAACACAGAAAGAAACAAATAAGTAGAAAAAAAAATGTTGAAATGTACAGGGCAACCAGATCAACAAGTCATGGCACAAGCAATCAACATATATGGGTATCATACGTAAGATGCTCTGGTACTTACCCAGATCTAGAAACGAGAGAAGGAAGCAGATTGATTGCAATAATCATATATTAGAAAAACAATTAAAGGAAAAATAACAGCAGAATGCTGTTGAAGAGGAGGGAGAAGAGACTGAGGGGAGTTTTAGTACAGAGAAGAGGTCGACGAGGATCGGATCGGGGACGGCGGAGAGATCGGTGACGTGAGCGATGTTAAGGACGACCGAGTCAATGGCGAGAGAGTTGGGGGTTTCATCGACCCTTTAAACCTCTCTCTTTTTTCTCTCTCCTCTCTTTACAGCTGTTCTCCCGCCAGCTCCTTTTTTTCCCCCTCGTATGCGCCGCGTGGGCGGAAGGCTCCCGAAACCCAGAGTCGGCCAGTTTGTTTGGCTGCAAAAAGTCAGAAGGCGTGAGTTGTAAAATTAGAATGAGAAAAATGAATTGAAGAAAACTATATTATAGTTTAGGGTGTTTGTTTGATGAAATATATTGTATTTATAGTGTGTTTGATTAATAAAGTGAAAGTGCAAATAAAAAAATATATTGTGTTTTACAATATTTCGTTGGTAATGTAAAGTGTAAGCGGAAAAAGTGGGCCTCAAAATAATTGTACCTGAAATTAAATATTATACTATTAAATTAAATCTACTATTGAAAATTAAATTGTATTAATAAATTTAAAATAAAATATTAACAATTTTAATATTTTATTTATAACAAATATTAATAAATATTACTAAAATATTAATAAATAAATAATTTTAAAATTTTAAAAAATTTAAAAGAACATTAATAAATTTTAAGAATACTAATAAACATAAATATTAAAAAAATCTCAAGAAAAATAACAAAATATAGATATAATATTATAATATTATAAAATACTTAAAAATTATTATAATATTAATTCTATTATAATGATATTGTAATATTATAAAAATATAAATAAAACAAAGTAAAATATAATTATAAATTTAATAATAAATTATTATTATTATTTTATATTGTTATAATGAATTGGTATTACAATATTAACATAATAAAATATTGATAAAATAATGAAGTATATTATAATATTAATAATTAATTATTTATATAAAAACAAATAAATTAAATATATAGTATTTTAATATTAAAGCATTTTGTTATATTCATAAAATATTAAATCTAAATAAAATATTAAGAAAATTTGTATAAATATTAATAAAAGAATAAGCATTAAAATAACAATATTAAATAAAAATAATAAATAAAAAAATAATTATTAATTATTAAAACAATATTAAAAATAATAAAAAAATTAAAATTATAAATATAAAATTATTAAGTAATTAGATAAGAAATTAAACACTATTAAAATATTTAAAATATTAAATATTTAATAATTTTAAATTATATATTGATTATCAAGTAAATGCTTTGGACTACAAGTATACTACAATTAGAATTTACATGACCACAAAATTAAATGTAGCAGCTGCAAGTGAGAAAATGTGGGTGTAAAAGTGAGATTTATATGCACAATTAAATGTAGCAACTGCAAGTATGAAAATGAGAGTTGTTTTTTGCAAGTTGTTTTACAATGAAACAAACAACGGCAGATGGAAAATTTTACGATTACAACTTACATTAGACTTTCGACATTTTATTTAATTAGTTAAAGGCACGCATATAATATCACCATTGTCGTGCGAACCAATCGATCAATCAGAAGGATGAGAGAGGATAGACAATAATAAAGGAAGATGAGAGATGAAGAAGCAAGGGGGTCGACACTTATCTCTCTCACAGATGAAGACGGACGGACGGATAGAGTTTTTATATGAGTCATAGGAGAAAATCTCCTTTCGGTCGTTTTTGAATATACTAGTATACCGTCGTCGTGTCAGTGAGAAATTGACCGATCAGTCAGAAAGAAGAGGAGGGGGAGAGGAAGAATGAGGAGAAGGAGGGTCGCCGAGAGAGGAAGAATAAGGGGAGCTGAGAGAGGAAGAATGAGGGGTCAACGCTGCTCTCTCTCGCACGGATGAAAGACAACCAGACGGACAGACGATAAAGTATCTATATGAGTCACGGGAGGACTTCATCGTCGGTTTTAAATATAATAGTTTACCACCGCTTGGCGGTGAAACCGAGCGACGAAAAAGAGATAGAAAAAAAGGGGAGGAAGAGAGGAAGATAGGAGAGAAGGGAGGATGAGGGGGTAAGACGGGAGAGGTAATGAAGGATGAGGGAGAGCTGAAAGAGGAAGGAGGATCGACATTGCTCTCTCTCTCGCGGGTGAAGACAGACGAACAAAGTTTTCATACGAGTCACGGGAGAAAACCTCCCTTCAGTCGGTTTTGATAAATAATAATAAAATAATTTATCCATATATATATATATATATATATATATATATATATATATATATATATATATATATATATAAATTATTTTATGTATATTTTTTCTATAAAAGCATCAATAGTTTCTCTATTGAGGGCAAATTAGACCGTTAGATAATCATAATAATCCTTACATTTATTGCGAAAAACCTCAATTAAGAGATTCCAAATCAAAATAGAATTTGTGTATCGAGTTGTTATAGCAAATTCTTACTATTAATTGTTAATTGATATAAAAAAGATCTACAGGATATATGTACTACCTATAACAGTACCAATAGCATTTCCGTTGGGAGGGACTTTAAAATGTTAAATTATCATAATAGATTCCCACCTTTACTGAGAAAAATCTCAATTAAAATATTCCAAATCAAAATAAAATTTGTGTATTGAGTCATTGTTATTAGCAAATTCATACAATTAATTGATATAGAAAAATGAGACTTTGGGCGAAGCTATCTATAGTAAACTTAATAGGAAATTTTCAATTATAATTTTTTTGGCATGGGCCTCAATTTCTTGCTGGCGCTAGATTGTCAATACGTATTTGACTGGTGATTTAATCACAAAAATGCAAAAAATTAAAATACTCCCATTTTAACTTTTAACCGTGACTGCAACTAAAAGTGCTCGGCAACAACGACTGCGACTCTGTGAGAATTGCGAGCGACTCTGTGAGAACTGCGATTGCGACTTCATGATTGCGACTTTATAAATATTGTGTGAGAACTACAACATAATCTTTAAGAGAACTGCGACTCTGTGAAAACTTCGACTACATTGCAGCTTCAAGATTGCAAGTCGCAATCTTCATATAAAGGCTTGCGACCATGAGTCGCAGTCCTCGCATAAAAGACTTCATTTTCATGTTCACTTTATTTTTTTAGGCGCTTATGAGGACTGCGATCTCTCTGATCATGGTTGCAGTCCTCATGGTCGCGGCCATCTCTTTCCTCACTATGTAATTTTTTCCTACCTTAAAGGTAACGTGTCAGAAAATACTATTGAGATTGAGGGTGAAATTGGATTATGAAAGATTTGAAGTTTAAAACTGAGCTACGATTTTTGTTTGAAAAAGAGATATTTTATAAGGTATGTAGAGTAGCTGTTGCCATAAGGAAGTGAGTGTAATGAATAATGGGTGTTGTCAATATTGGTGCATTGTAACTGTTCCCCTCATGAGATTTGATGTGGGTAAATATCTCCATGCAAGATTTTTAGTTAGGTTCCAGTAAAAAGTTGCTTTTTTCAAGGTGAAGATGGTGACGAGTTAGAATTCGTTATTGCTCGCCCTTCCTTCCTTTGTACAAAGAACAAGCGCACGGGGGGGCAACAATCGCAGAGAAGAGTATGTAGGCACAAAAAGATAATTTAATTGGTCAAATATGAAAAAAGGTAAAATTGAAAAAAAATATGATTTAATTGTACAGTAGAATCCAGTTTGAAATGAAACAACATGGCTGACATGATTGAGGCTGAGGCGAAAATAAATTTGTAATTGAGATTTTTTTTAAATTAATTGAAAAAGAAGGGGTTCAAGGCTAATTTTCTGAAAGAATAAAGACAAGGATACGTATAGCAGATGAATATGAACAAAAAAATATACACAAAATAATATTTTATTGTGATAATGAAAATAATTTCTGTAATTCTTTTTCTTTCTCGACTCAATATAATTTCCTTGAGCATAATTTCATAAATATTTTATTTTACAAAAAACATAATTCATAATATATTAATTATGAATTTTTATTATATAATTGTTTTGAAGTTTCAATTTCATAGATTAAAAATTAATCAGAATTAAACAAAAATCTTATCATATACTGAGGATAAAACAAATTACTATAAAGTTTTATGAAAAACGATACATACTAACAATTAAACAACAACAACAACTAAGCCATTTGTCCCAAGTATTTTGGGTAGGCTACATGAACCAAAGAGAATTACGCCGGATTGAGCACATGGATCAGCTTTCTTCACTCATTTCTATCGAGCAATATGCCTTCATTAAGACCTTTAGCCTCTATATCTTGTCATATTGCCTCCATCTATGTTTTCTGTGGGAGAGAGGAGATAGAGGAGTAGAGGAAGTTAACACAGAGATCAAAAATCAAGGAGCGAGAAACGGCGCATTAGAGCAGGCCAGATTGTGCTCCCGGTCGATCGGCGTGCACGAACGTGCACAGGAAGGAAGCGGTCGACCGCCCGGTCGACCGACTGACAAGACCTTAGTCTCGGTTGGGCCCGGTCGACCGTGGCATGGGTCGGTCGACCGGCCGGTTCGACCGACAGCAGCGCATTTTGACTTTCCTTTTGGGATTCGGATTCCTTTTTGGATGGGATCGAATCCAATCTGGGTTTCCTTAAATTCAAGAACTCTGTGGCTATAAATAAGGACTAGAGCCTCATGTATTGTTTCCCTAATAGTTCTCTCAAGTTTTCTCTTGTATTAGTTTGTATTGATTGTTGAATTAATAAATCTATCTCTCCTTTGCTCCGAGGACGTAGGCACGTTGCCGAACCTTGTTAAATATTGTGTTGATTGCTTTTTCTGTTATTCTTTTGTTCTTGTCGTGTTGGTTGCTTCTCTGGCTGCATCAGGTCTCCACCAGGGTGGGCGAATTCCTCAAGAGTGGTTGTTGTTCCCCTGCGCACAACAATTGGTATCAGAGCATCCCAGGTTCGGTGTGGGATCATCTGTTGATTTAAGGACATCAATTGCTGTTTGGCGGAGATCGTGTGTCGACCTCGGGGGCGTTGGGACTGTTTGTGGGATCTTATGTCGATCTCAAAATAGCGTATAGATGCTCGAGGAATCAATTCGAAAGAGTAGATAGTTTCGGAAACTCTTCGAGGGTTTCGCGTGGAGGTAAAGATCATGTCTTTATCTAGTTTGTTTTATCTAACTCCGTTTGTTTCTTCTGCATTACTTTGAGGAATCAGTTGAGAAGATGGCTAGAGAAAATACATCAGTGAGATCCATGAATCCACAGCCTAGGATGATGTGGTGAAGTTCAATGACACGAACAGCTTTGGTATGTGGAGTTGTGAGGTGATGATGCGCTAACGGCATCAAACCTCGAAGACACTCTACGGCTAGAGAAGAAGCGCGCATCAACAACGGAAGAAGATTGGGACAAGATGAACCGTTCGACGTGTGGCTTGATCAGGTCATGTCTGACACAAGACATCAAGTATCAGGTGTTGCATGAGACATCTTCAAGGCAGCTGTGGGAGATCCTGGAGAAGAAATATCTGACGAAAAGTATAGAATCGCGATTGCAGTTGAAGAGTAAGCTTTATGGTTTTCAGATGCAAAGAGGATGCTCCGTCAATGAAACACTTGAATTGCTACACGAAGCTTCTTACAAATCTAGTTAATGTGGATGTGGAGACCAGTGAAGAGGATAAGGCGGTAATTCTTTTGAACTCTCTTCCTAGGGAAGAGTATGAGACATTTACTCTTACATTGCTCATGGAAGAAAATCCCTTAACTACAGTGAGGTGTCTGTTGCTCTTGTGAGTTATGAAGTAAGGAGACAAGATAGATTATCTTCTTCTGGAAGCACAACAGCAGAGGCATTGGCAGTAAGGCAGAAGTTCTAATAGGAAGGGAAGAGATGATCAGGGAAGATCGAAGTCCAGATTAGGCTTCAGAAATCTGAAGAGGAATCAGTGCGCCATGTGCAAGAAACTAGGGCACTGAAAGTTGACTGCCCGAAGGCCAAAGGTAAGAAGTGGAGTCAAACACCGAGGCGAATCTCGTACAGGCGGGTGGATCGGATGAAGATATTCTCTCTCTGTTACTACTCCTACTATTGATTACTTAGATAATGCTGAGTGGATCTTAGATACCGGAGCCACCTATCATGTTTGCCCGAACAGGGACTGGTTTTCTAGTTTTGAGAAGCTAGATGGATGTTACAGGGTCATGGGTGATGGTCATCCGTGTAACATAGAAGGGATGGGTACAGTTCGTATCAAGATGGAAGATGGGATAGTACGAGAATTGAAGGAGGTGAGGTATGTACCTCAGTTCAAAAGAAATCTTATCTCTGTTGGCGCTTTGAAGTATTGGGTTTTGTGATATCTGTACGAGATGGTATTCTCAGGATGATCAAAGGCTCGATGGTGGTAATGAAGGGCGTCCGCCGGGACAATCTCTACTACTTGAAGGGTAGTACGGTTACAGGTCAGGGGAGACTTCTAGTTATTCAGATGATGGTTGCACGAAGGTCTGGTAGGTGAAGGTCGGACATGGAGGTGAAAGTCCTTGCAAGCTCCTGTAAAGAAGGGATCATTAGAAGGTACTGCTACTTGCAATTTGGAGGTGAACACAGTGTTCTGGACAAGAAGAAGGTGAAATTCAGCACAAGTACTCACTGCTCAGAAGGTCTTCTTGATTGTGTTCACATAAGCGTTTGGGGACCTGCTAAGACTGCATCGCTTGGAGGTCACAGGTACTTTATCTCTTTATTGATGTTTATCTAGCATTGTTGGATATATCCCTTGAGACAAAGGTGTGAAGCCCTAGATATATTAGTGAAGTGGAGAGGAGAATAGAGAAGCAGATAGGTAGGAAGATCAAGGAGCTACAGATTGGTAATATTGGAAGAGACATGAACCAATTCCTACGATTTGGGCAGAACACCGGTATTGGTACTCACTTCACAGAAGGTAAAAATGGGTTGGCTAAGAAAGTAAAAACGTTCCTTACTGGAGAAGGTACGGTGGTTGTTGTCTAATGCAGGATTAGACAAATCGTTTTAGGCTAAGGCGATTGTGTATGCTAGCTATCTCATAAATGGATCGACTGCGATAAGAGTTAAAAACTCCATTGAAAATTTGGTCTGAGAAAGCTACTCAAGATCATGGTTGCTGCGGAAATTTGAAAGTCTGACCTACTTCAGTACCAAGGATGGCAAGGTGAATCCGCGAGCAAAGAGATTTGTGTTTTTGGGTGTCAAAAGGAATATGAAAGGCTACAGGTTGTGGGACCCCGAAAACAAAGATCGTGTTGAGTAGACATGTCACATTTGATGAGACTTCAGTGTTGAAATATATCGTCTCCTCAGCAGGTGGAGAGGGACGGAGACCAAGGAAGTATCGCAGCGGGTGGAGGTTGATACTACTCCACCATCTCCAGTTGGTTCGGTATCAGTGAAGACTTCACCGGATGTGACACCGGGTGGAGATCATATAGCCAGGGTTGATACTGAATAGATTGAAGACATTGATGAGAATGTCGAGTTGTTTGCAGCCATTGGAACCAAGGTAAAACCACGCTCGTGGGTAAAGAAGCATGAATTTCAAGCTTGTAATCACGATAAGCTAAAGTTAAAGGTCGTTGTTCTCCATGATGGTCATGAGGAGGTTCACATGACTTAACCAGATAGGTTCGCTACTGCAAATCCAGCTACAAGTACTTGAGCTTGATGGAGCTCATTTGAATGAATTACGGTTGGCTTGATCCTTAGGGTAACGTACATAGGTAGCCGTAATGGCGCAGCCAAATTTGTGATGCAACCCGTATGAAGCTGTTTGGGTTATTGAGTTGTGGCCGATTGGAACTTCACGTAGAGGTAGAGAGACTTCACGTAGAGGTGAAGTGTTGTGGCTAGTTGGACTTCACGTAGAGGTGAGGTGTTGTGATCTCGATGAACGGTTGAGCTTGCATAGGAGGGGTGTGCATCCAGTTTGTTGAAGCCGATGATGGTGTTCGGTGTGCTCTACTCAGACTGGTTGGACCATCAGCTGAAGACATGTAGACTAGATAGAGCTAGTCAATTGGAGAGTCAGTGGTGGCGCATGATGAATTCTTTGTGAGGTCATATAGTTCCTGAGTTGGAGACACTTTGGTGATCGGCATGTATGGAATTTCTCCTAAGGTGAAGTGTAGGGAAGGCATTGTAATCACCTAGAGGGGTGAATAGGTGATGAGCTAATCCAATGGTCAATTAATGCGGAATTAAACCTATTTAATGCAAACTAAAACTTCTTAAACTAAACACCAAGTATAACACAAGAGTGTAGCCGAATTTCCCGTGAAGGGCTCTGGACTAACTCCTCAAGATTCCTTAAATAAGAGTTGAGGTGCCGCGTTGGCTCTCTTGGTTGAATACAAGTGTTAGCAAACATCCTCAAGCAAATAACAATTAAGCACAAATATATATCAAGCATATAAAGATGAAAGCCATATAAGTATGCAAGATATAAATAAGTAAGAGATAGAGAAAGCAATCGCAAACACGGGAGATTTGTTTCGAGGTTCGAGCACACTTGCTCTGCGTCCCCGCCTTCAACACTTGAAAGATTTCCACTATAAACCGATCCCACCGATCACTCGGTGCCGCAACACCTATAAGGCGAGTTCACACTTGAACTCCTTGGACTCTCTAGTCCCTTCACTTGTTCCCGCAAGAACACACCGCAAGCCTGCTAGCTCGCCGAGGTCGCACCTCAAACACCAAGTTCTCACTAGAACCCGAAACAATGCGAACCCGCAAGTCCGCCTCCTCAAAGTACAAATAAAGTCTTTGTGATCACAACACTTTGATCACCTAAAAACAATCTCACAATAACACTCCTATAGGATGAATATATCAATGGATAGCTCAAGTGTTTGTGAGAAAAATAAGGATTGAAATTGTGGTAGAAAACACAAGAAATCACTTTTCAAAACACTCTTGATAAACACTCTTTTGATTTGGAAATGTAACTCTAAAACACGTGGATATAACCATTGAAATGGGTATGCAAGACTAGCCCAAAACTCTTCTCCAAATCTTGTCTAAACAGCCCCCAAAACCTCCTTTAAATAGGCTCCAAAACTAGCCGTTGGGAGCGAGGATGACCTGTCGGTCGACCGCCTGTCGATAGGCCAACGGTCAGAATTCTGACTGTTGAGCCAGCGGTCGACCGGCCCGGTCGACCGGGGCTTTCCAGAGAGCAAAAGTTTTTGCTCTCTGGCGGTCGACCGGCCCTCCAGCCACTGGCGTGCACGTTCTATGCACGTCGGTCGACCGAGTCTCGACCGATTCCTAACTCGGTCGACCGGCAGAAGCCAGGACAGGGTTGTTAAAGGGATTAAAAACTTGGTATTTTGACTAAAATAAAATCCCATAAATTCACAAAAAAATCTACAAAAATAGGTTCAATATTTTACTTTATAATCAAACATGTTTGAGTAAAATCAAGACATGTTACAAACAAATTGAACTATTAATGTAACTTAAAAATTTTGGCTCAAAACAAAATCTGTATTTTTTCAAATTGGTTTTCCAACCAAATACAAAAGAAGATATTTTAAACACTTTTAAAGCATGGAGTGTATGGATATGATCCATTACACATACATGAATAAATATCTATGTTTTTGACAATAAACACTAAAATATTTTGGTTAAAGATATGCAAACTTTGAATACCAAAAACCAAAACGGTTTTTTTTCCAAAATGAAAACTCTTTTGTATTTTTCCAAAATAAAAACTCTTTTATGAAAACACATCTGAATCAAGAGTGTGTGTATATGGTATACTTGAGCAATCCACCAACTATTCTATCCTTTACATTTTAATCTAAAACAAAATCTTAATAAAAAACAAACCTAGACTCAAGTATTGATCTTGAAGGTCTTCACTTGAAGTCTTCTTCTCCTCTTGACTTGGTCCAAACTTGATCCAACGAGCTAGACTTCTCTTGAGTACTTGATGTGGTATTAATGTACAAGCTCTTGAATCAAACCGTGCTAGCTCCAAAACTTGACTTGAAATCCTTTGTTGAAGCTAAACACCAACTAAGATCTTGATCATAAATCTGAGACTAATTAAACACAAGATCATTAGTACTATAACTACATGAGTTGATCATCATCAAAACTATAGTGATGGGCCTTTGGGCCAACAGGTATGTGTGGTGCATTCTAGTTGGATAGCTGAGCTACAGATTCCAAGCCGAGATTGTGTGTCGATTTCACCGAGATCGTGTGTTGATTTCGTCCGAAGCGCGCAAGCTGAAATCGTGTGTTATCTCGCCGAGATCGTGTATCGATTTTGCCAGGTGATAGACTGGAGTTCCTGGAGATCGGCTCAGATTTGGAAAATCTTCACCGAGGTGGAGAATTGTGGGAGAGAGGAGATAGAGGAGTAAAGGAACTTAGCACAGAGATCGAAAATCAAGGAGCGAGAAACGGCACATTGGAGCGGCCAGATTGTGCTCCTGGTCGACGGAGGGGACCGGTCGACCGCCCGATCGACCGACGTGCACGAACTTGCACAGGAAGGAAGCGGTCGACCGCCCGGTCGACCGACTGACAAGGCCTTAGTCTCGGTTGGGCCCGGTCAACCGGAGCGGTCGACCATGGCATGGGTCGGTCGACCGGCCGGTCGACCGACAGGCGCGTTTTGACTTTCCTTTGGGATTTGGATTTCTTTTCTGGATGGGATCGAATCCAATCTGGGTTTCCTTAAATCTAGGGACTCTGTGACTATAAATAAGGGTTAGAGCCCTCATGTATTGTATCCCTAATAAGTTGCCTCAAGTTTTTCTCTTGTATTTTTTGTATTGATTGTTGAATCAATAAAATCTCTCTTCTTACCCCGAGGACGTAGGCACATTGTCGAACCTCGTTAAATATTGTGTTGATGTTTTTTTCTCTATTGTTCGTTGTTCTTGTCATGTTGGTTGCTTCTCCGACTGCATCAAGTCTCCGCCAGGTGGGCGAATTCCTTAAGAGTGGTTGTTGTTCCACTGCGCATAACATTTTCTTCGGTCTCCTTGCGCTCTTTTAACTTGCCCTAATTTGATACACTTTACTCGCTGGACTGGCGCATCTGTAGCTCTACGCAGTACATAACCAAATCATCGTAAACAGTTTTCTCTCATCTTCTCTTTTATAGAGGCTACGCTTAGCTTAATACGAATATCCTCATTTCTTATCTTATCTCTCCTCGTGTTACCACACATCCAACGAAGAATGCGCATCTCTGCTACACTCATCTTCTGGGCATGATATCTCTTTATACCCTAACATTTAGTGCCATATAACAAAGCTGGCCTAATAACAGTTCGATAAAACTTTCCCTTAAGCCATAACAAAATAGTACGATCACATAAAACTCCTGTGCGCTTCTCCATTTCAACCAGTCGTCTTGGATCATATGGTTGACAACACTATTGTCTCCCCATCATTGATTAATCTGAAACTCAGTGTAATTAGACTCAGGTCTCCTACTCATCTGTATTTCTTGACCATCTAGTGTCACAATACTATATCTCTCGGATTCTCTGTTTACTGAATTTACACTCCGTATACTCTGTTTTGGTCCTGCCTAAGCTAAAACCTCGAGATTCTAAAGTTTGCCTCCATAACTCCAATTTTGCATTTAACCTAACCCTCGATACATACTAACAATAATAAATTATTTTATCAGACAATGATGATTTACTTAGTAGAGTAACATGGTGGTAGTAAAACAAATTTGTTATTAAACATACAATTTCAACATTGGGAAATTGCTAAATTTAGATAAAGATAAAAGAGTAAAATTTTTCTTACAGTCCAAGCATAAAAAAAGTTAAATAGTTTGTAATGAATAATTAATTATTCTTAGAGTTCAAACTGAACTAATTTGAAATTTTTTTATTAAGTAAAAGTAAATATATTTAGCCTCCTTATATAAGGCTGCTATTAGCGGAGTTGTGTCGAGCTTCAGGCGAATATAGAAGTTAGCTCTCAATGGAGCCTTGTAAAGCTTCAGGCGAAACTAGAAGTAACCTCTCAGCAGAGTTGCACTAAGTTTCAAGCGAAATTAGGAGTTAGCCTTCTGCGCGACTGTGTAGAGCTTCAGACGAAGCTAACAGTCAGCTCTCTACAGAGCTATGAAGAGCTTCAAGGCGAAGCTAGACAAACTTAGCCTCTCAGGCGAGGCTATCCTTTTGGGCTCATGCTGAAATACACCTAGAGGGGTAAATAGATGTATTAGCTAATCTAATGGCAAATGATAAGGAATTTAAACTTAATTGCAACACACTATATGTAACCATATAGTGTATCTGAATTCCCCGTGAAAGGCTCTGAACTATCTCCTCGAGATTCTTCTAGATTAAGAGTTAAGGTGCTATATGAAGCTCTTTTGTTTCAACATGAGTGTGGGCACACACAACTATATCTAGCATATCAATATGTGCAATATAAAACAATGAAAGATATAAGAGAGATAGCGTTTAGAGCTAGTGGATCAAACGCAAACAAAGGGACCTCCACTGAGGAATTACATCTCTACACTTGGAATACACTACTCCTCTCTCAAACACAATCACCTCTACACAAGAGGGATGGCATAAAGCCAAAGCTCAACACAATCACACACCTCTACACAAAACGGATAGACATAAAGTCAAAGTAAAGAAAAGATTACAATCTTGGTGATCCAATGATCACAAACAACACTTGGTGATCACAATAGACCACAAACAATTTTTCTCAAAAAAACAAGATCCTATAGATAGGATTAGAGATGATAGCTCAAGTGTGAGAAAACAAAGTGTTTGAAAAAGAGAATAATAAAGAAAATATTTGAGAAAATCACTAAATGGATTTGTAAAAAAAGATCAAAACCAATTTTCCAAAGACTCTCTTTTCTTTGATTTTTCTAACACTTTGAAAACAGATAAAAGATAAACTTTTAGGCTCAAAAACTCCTTTTAAACTTGCTGCAAAACACTAAAAAGATTGAAAGAAAAACTCTCTGAAAATCTTAGTGAAAACAGTTTGAGAAACCCCTATTTATAGGCTCTCAGAATTATAGCTGTTGGGGTCCAACAAAGGTCATTTTTGACCTTCTAGTCGACCGCCTTAGGCAAAACTCGCCTACCGGTCGACCGAGCCTAAGGCACAGCCAGTGGTCGACCGGCGCTATCCGAGAGTTGGGTAGTTACATTCGGTCGACCGGCCTTATAGGCAGGCCTTGTGTACGTCCTTGTGCACATCGGTCGACCGTCGGCCGACAGAAGGCTCAGGCTAGGGATATAGGATTTGAAACTTGGTCTTTTTAACTTTTATTAAATCCCATAAAATCTCATAAAATTCATAAAAATCAGTTCTTATAAATATTTGAAGAACAAATATGTGTGACCAAAAATCAACACATATTACAAACTATTTGAACTATTTTTGCGATAGAAAAGTTAAGCTTTAACACAAAATCGGTATTTTCTGAAACCAAACTTTATAATGGAAATTCGATTTTCCCCAAACTTGTTTAAATACAAAAACAAGATATTTAAACTCTTTTGAAGCATTAAGCGTATGGATAGAATCCAATACACATATAAAAGATATATAAATATATAATATATATATATATATATATATATATATATATATATTGACATTAAATCCAAAATAAGTTTTGTTAATTACAAAACTCTAAACACATGAAATAGAATCATCAAAATAGTTTTTCTTAATATATGAAGCATAGATGTGTGTAGATAAAATGTAATATACATTAAACCATATAAACTTATTTTAATTCTATCTATTCATGAAAACCATATATATGTGAACTTGAAGTCTAAAACCGGTTAAACCGAAAACCAAACCATTGAACTTTTGTGTGTGTGTGTGTGTGTGTGAACTTGAGCATATCAACACTAGTCTATCTTATACAAGATCTAAATACAAACTAAAACTAAACAAACTGAAATCTTCTTGTAGAACTCCTTCTCCAAGCCGACTCGATTCAAATACGATCCAAAGAGCTTGACTCCATCCGAGTGCTAGATGTGATCTTAACGCGCGAGCTCTTGAATTTACACGTGTTAGCTCCAAAATTTCTTTGTTAAAACTAAGCACTTACTAAGATCTTCACAGAGAATCTGAAACTATATAAACACAAGATCATTAGTACTATAATTGCATGAGTTAATCATCATCAAACTAAAGTGATGGGTCTTTGGGTCAACATCTCCCCCTTTTTGATGATGACAAAACTCATGGAGTTATATATGCATGGATTAAAGATAAACTTCACAGAAGCTCCCCCTTAACTCATACATAATAAAAAAACAAATAGATATTTAATAAAATGCATAAAGTAAATACAAACATATATGCATAAACAAATATATAAACATGCATAAATAACTCTCTAAATTCTTCTCTGCCTTTTTGTCAATTCATCAACAAAGAGGTGAAGACAAACAAACAATAAAGATGTATATGCGATATACATTCATGAAGAGGAGAGACGATGAGTTAACCCCCCTGCATGCATGCATTACATGGAGAAGTGTTGACTAGATCCTAACCCACATAAAGCATAATATATAATGTATAAGTGAAGATGTTAAGCTCCGCTATACACGTGTACTACATAATGATGAGAGGTCAAGCTCCTCAATATGGAAAGTACACTCAACATGAATCTATATATAAAGGAGATGTTAATCTCCCCTTGCATATAGGCAATACATATCAACAAATTTTGAAAAAAATTTGAAATTTCTTGAGGTTAACAAAATGAATTATGATACCAATGAAACCAAACAGTAGTTAACAAAAATAATGTTGATAACATTTGTAAAAAAAGAAAAAATTAAGATACCAATAGTATATTTTGATACCAATTGAAGGTGAAGTATGAAGTGCATTTTGATACCAAATAAATACCAATTGAAATTAATACATGAACTTGAAAAGATACCAATTAACATTTAGAATAAAATCAAGCTTAATGTAAACATAGTTTGTGCTTTAAAATGTAAAGACATTAAAAAACAGGCACAATCAAATCATATATATGCATGTATAAAAATGAAAATACCAATTGGAATTTAAAGTATACATATAACGCATATAAGTATGCAAAAATAAAATTCCAAGAAGATTATGTGTATAGCTCATAACTACACCCTATTCATGTACAAGTTTTAAAAGATATTCAATAAGGGTATACAAGGCATGATCGCTCATCCAACCGCCCTTTGATGGTAGGGTTTTTAAAAATAATGATTTGAAAATATTTTAGTATAGTTTAAAAACACTACCAATTGAAGAATAAAAACTAGTTTTTAAAGATAATTTTAAAAACTAGTACAAATCCTTCAAGTAAGAAATAAAACATGAATATATTCATAAGAACATGAAAATCACATAATAATTGACACTCAAAGTCTATAAAACACAATAGATTATCATGAATCCAATATCATGAGTAAACAAGATGATGTAGAGTGCAAAAATAATATAATAAGTATAATCATAGAGATAGGCAAAGAAGCTCATATGAAATTCCTCTATAACGTGAACATTATAAAATTCAATTTACATCAAAATAAAACAAACTTTAAGGCATATGTATGTTTTGTCTAAACTAAAGTATACATACATATTTCAAATATAAATGAGTCCATAATAGGATATTGCATGAAAAGTATGTGACTCTAGGATAAACATGTATATCTAAAGTTTTAGATAAAATTGACATATACGTGAAGATAAACACATGTTTATGAAAATATGTACAAAAATAGGGAATACATGTTAAGATGTAAGAATCATCAAATAAGGTTATACAAGTATATCTAATGGGTACAATTGAGCAATAAAGTACAAACACATAATAATCAAATGTGGCTCACCAGTTGTACAAGTGTAAGCACAAGTTTTAACGAAAACTACATCTAAACAAGTAATCAAAAATATGAAGTATAAAATCATAAACAAATATGATTATTAGAGTAAATGCACGTGCTTTAGAGTCAGGATATACACAATAGTTAAACTATAACGAGAATACAAAAATAATAGTTCATATAAACATGGGTGTATCTCAAATAATATTTATGTATATCTCAAGTCTAATTAACATTGCATTTAATATAATAAACATGAAAAATATGAAAATCAATATATGCTAAAAACATTTATGTAAAAATATGTAAACAAAATAAGGAGTTAGAGATAGTTACCAAAACCAATAGGGCTAATCTCTAGGTCTACAGACCATGATGGCCCTCGCACCAAACATCCTCGAAGGTGATGCATCCAATGTAGTGTCCATTAAGCACAACGCATCCACCATCAAGGCACCAATACTCTCATGTCAAGTGAGAGCCCACCCCACATCAATACAATAAGGGTGGATTTTGGTACCCACGCTTTCTTGAGTCTTTGAGGGTTAGCACGTTTCCTAACCCAAATAAATTTATTTGTAAAATTGAAAATATTTATTCTATCACAATAAAATTTTGTAAGGTGACCCATACGTCCACAATGTGTACAAGTATACATATGAGTATACATAGAATCAGGTGTGTGAGCATAATGAGCATGTGTATGACGTTTTTTGTGTGCATGCAAATGAGAATTATATTTTTTGCGAAATATGGATTCCAATCGTGTGTGGTTCATGGCACACTGGCTCAAAGTGGAGCCCAAACATCTACATTCTTCTTCAATATACATATATCATTTCTAACATTAGAAGAAGATGTGGAGTAAACAATAGAAGCACAAAATAATGAAGTTATAGTAGCATAACAAATATGGGAATCTAAATTAGTTTTCAAAGAAACTTTTTCTAAAGAAATGCATTCTAGTTCTTTAGAAATTAAAACTATTTTGTTCTTTAAATAATCATTTTCTTTAATACAAAATCAAGTCTTGAAGACAAGACATCATTATTCTTCAAAACAATATCAAAATTATTTTTGTTTTTCAAAATTTTATTTTCCTTTAAAACAAGGTCAAGTTGGGTTTTCAAGGAGTCCTTTTCACTTGAAACTTCAACCTTCTCTTGCAAAAGCATATCAAGTTTAAAAAATAAATTTTAATTTTCTTCTTTAATTAAAACTTTTCTTTTTCAAAATTTGTATTTTTCTAGCAAGTTTTCACAAAATAGGAAAGTTATTCATTTAATTCATGTGCATCCATACTATCATGATCATCATTAGAAGAGCTAGCACTATCATCTAGATGAGTATCTGAATGTACTTCAAGGGAGTCAATCCCTTGGACCTTATAGCAAGTTTCGCCAGACTCATCCACCAAGGGTTCCTTCTCTACATAGTTTGTCGTCTGTACTAGGGAGAGGTCAATGTGTTCCACACTGTAAAAGCGGAAGCACAATAAGAAACAAAAAAGATAATTTTTACTAAGTGTGTGCCTAAGTTCCTCTAAGGCTTGTGTATTAGCCTCAATATACTTGTCATTATCAAGATAAGATTTCTTGGTAGTGGCAAGGTAAACATGCAATCCTATGGTTTTAAGATATGCACCCATCTTAAACTTTCACATATCGATGTTGGAAACATCATACATGAGAGGGGTCATGAAATCCATATGTGTATAAAGAAAATGTGTACAAATGTAAATCTAGATTAGCAATCCAAGATCTCACTCCTAGATGGTTAAATAGAATATCAGGAGTGTTGGCTCTGATATTAATTGAAATACACCTAGCGGGGGTGAATAAGTGTACTGGCTAATCTAATGACAAATGATGCAGAATTTAAAACTCAATTGCAACACACTATATGTAACCCAAGAGTGTACCCGAATTCCCCGTGAAGGGCTTTGGACTATCTCCTCAAATTTCCTCTAAATTAAGAGTTGAGATACTATATGAAACTCTCTTGATTCAACACAAGTGTGGGCACACACAAATATATCTAGCATATGAATATGTGCAATATAAATCAATGCAAGATATAAGAGAGATAGAGTTTAGAGATAGTGGATTAAACACAAGCAACAAGATATGTTTCGAGGTTCAAGCCACTGCTCTACATCCCCATCTTCACACAGAAAGATTTCACTATATCCACACAGGACCTTACACAAAAGGACCTCCACTGAGGAACTACACCTCTACACTTAGAGTACACTACTCTCTCAAACACAATCACCTCTACACAAGAGGAATAAGCATAAAGCCAAAGCTCAAACACAATCACCTTTACACAAAAGGATAGGCACAAAGCCAAAGCGAAAAAAAGATTACAATCTTGGTGATCCAATGATCACAAAAAATACTTGGTGATCACAATAGACCACAAATATTTTTTCTCACAAAAAAAAGATCCTATAGATAAGATTAGAGATGAATCAAGTGTGAGAAAACAAAGTGTTTGGAAAAGAGAATAACAAAGAAAAACACTTAGGAAAATCACTAAATAGATTTGTAAAGAAAGATCAAAACCAATTTCCCAAGGCTCTCTTTTCTTTGATTTTTCCAACACTTTAAAAACAAATAAAAGATTAAACTTTTACGCTCATAACTCCTTTTAAACTTGCTGCAAAACACTGAAAAGATTGGAAAAAAGCTCTCTGAAAATCTTAGTGAAAACAGCTTGAGAAAACCCCTATTTATAGGCTCTCAGAATTATAGCTGTTGGGGTCCAACAGAGGTCATTTTTGACCTTCTGGTCAACCGCCTCAGGCAAAACTCGCCTAGCGGTCGACCACCCAGTCGACCGAGCCTAAAGGCACAGCCATGTCGGTCGACCGCCTGGTCAACTGGCGCTACCTGAGAGTTTGATAGTTACAGCTGGTCGACTGCCCGGTCGACCGGCCTTATAGGCAGGCCTTGTGCACGTCCTTGTGTACATCGGTCGACCGGCCGGTCGACCGCCAGAAGGCTCAGGCTAGGGATATAGGATTTGAAACTTAGTCTTTTTAACTTTCATAAAATCCCATAAAATCTCATAAATTCCACAAAAATCATTTCTCATAAATATTTGAAGAACAAATATGTGTGACCAAAAATCCACACATATTACAAACTATTTGAACTATTTTTGTGATAAAGAAATTAAGCTTTAACACAAAATCAGTATTTTTCGAAAATTAAACTTTGTAATGGAAATCCGATTTTTCCCAAACTTGTATAAATACAAAAACAATATATTTAAGCTCTTTTGAAGCATCTTGTGCATGGATAGAATCCTATACACATATAAAAGATATATGTATATTTTTGACATTAAATCCAAAATAAGTTTTGTTAATTACAAAACTCTAAACACATGAAATAAAATCATCAAATAAGTTTTTCTTAATATATGAAGTATAGATGTATATAGATAAAAATCTAATATACATTAAACCATGTAAACTTGTTCTGATTCTATCTATTCATGAAAATCATATATATGTGAACTTGAAGTCCAAAACCGATTAAACTGAAAACCAAACTATTAAACTTGTATGTGTGTGTATGAACTTGAGCATGTCAACACTAGTCTATCTTACACAAGATCTAAACACAAACTAAAACTAAATAAACTGGGAAGTCTTCTTGTAAAACTCCTTCTCCAAGCCGACTCGATTCAAACATGATCCAAAGAGCTTGACTCCATTCGAGTACTAGATGCGATCTTGACGCGTGAGCTCTTAAATTTACACGTGTTAGCTCCAAAACTCCTTTGTTGAATCTAAGCACTTACTAAAATTTTGATAGAGAATCTGAAACTATATAAACACAAGATCATTAGTACTATAACTACATGAGTTAATCATCATCAAATTTAGAATGATGGGCCTTTGGGCCAACACATGCGAGCTAAGTGTTAAGCTAACTTAGCATCATAGGCCTGATTAGGTCTCTTCAAAGGCAACCTTGGCTTAATGTCCGCTTCACTGGATTAGTAGAGTTCAAGTCGCTGCTTTGTCCCTTGGGGATGGGCAGAAATTGGTCGTCAGCTTATCTGCGACTTGTCTTTTATAAATGTCGACAAGTCAGACATTGTTTAGACTGGTTGAAGAGTTGTCTGAGAGTTCATCTTTTTCTTAAGTGTCAACAATTGCAAATAGGAAATATAGTTTTAAGGTTTAACCGCAGTTAATTCCCATATTCTATCATATGGGTTTGGTGTTTTAACCTATTGAACTATCATTTTCAACGCTTCTAACAGCTAACATGTATCAAGTTTTTCACTGGAGGATAATGTGACGACCAATGAAATTCCTAAGGCCTCGGATTTTTCTTCTTTGAAAATCTAAATGAAACCGGCATCTGGATTCATGTAGAGTTACCTGACAGTATCCACACTCCACTTATATTTACATCCGAAAATACATGGATTGCTATACTAAACATTTTTTTATTTCCATATTCACTAAAAATACAACTTATGAGGTATTGTAATTAGAGATAGCTTTATTCCAAAATTTACTATTCTTAAAAGTGATCCATAAATTTAAACAACTTTTAGATTACCTTGGTTAATTGCTTGAAAAAAAGTCTAAAGGTTGAGAAATAAGATAAAATAAGAAATAACTTTAATCCAACTGTTAAATTTATTGAAACAATAGCAAAATGCCTCTACAAAAAACATAAGTAGATATCAGTTGTGGGCAAGGCAAACTAGGTAAGCTAAGCAAATTATTTTTGTATAAAAAGAAAATATGATATCCTACAAAATTTTTAAGGTCTAAAGTTTAATTTCAAATCTCATTTTACATGATTGAATTATAATTGACGAGCCTCAAAACAAAATAAGTATCTGGTATTAACTTCAACTTAGACTCTTCTTGCATCCAGTCCACAATAAACTTTTTTATAAGAATCACTTTGCTAGGTATCGACGACTGGCACCGTCGTTTTGTGATCGTATTATCATTTTTTAACGCAACCATCAAATGTTGCCTTAATTTCGATAGATTTGAGGAATCAAATCATTCTGATTAAAAGCTCAAAATGCAATGGCATCACACAATAAACCTCAATTTTGATCCTGAAAATTGTAGATTGTGTCCTAAATCCTTTGGATCCTAAACTGCATGTAACCCACGACCTTAAAAAAAATCCATGCGTAAAGCTCGGAAACTCTGTGTGTGTGTGGGGGGGGGGGTGGGTGGGGTGGGGTTGGGGGGGGGGGTTGGGGTTTGATATTTCCACCCGAAAAATTGAATTTGTGTGTGTGTGTGTGGGGGGGGTTGGGGGGTTGGGGGTGTTTTTTTTCACCCCAAAAATTGACGAAGGCACCCCAATGTTGTGGTCCCCCCTCCAAATTGATGAAGGCAACCCCTTTCTTCCTAAATGCACCCCCCCCCCCGAATTGATAAAGGCACTCCTCCCCCCACCCGACGACCCTCTTTCTCCCACCCGGTGACCATCTCCTCCCCCCATACCCCCCCGATCTCTGTGTTGTGATCTAACACCGATAAAACAATAGAGAAACACCGAGTTAAAGACTCGGCAGCGAAAGTGAAAGCATAGAAAACTATCACTAACAAGCAATTGAAGCTAAAATACCATACAACCAAAAACACCAAATTTAACGTGGTTCGGCATTGTGCCTACATCCACGGGGAGGAGGGGAGAAATCTTTGTTGTAAACGGAGAATAAAATATAAGAGTTACAAGAAGATTTCTCTCACACAACTCTCAATGGTGAAAATTTGAAATTCTCTTCAATTTTTAACGTACCTTGAAAAGATCACCCTCACATGGTTTATATAGGCACTAGAATATCCTAGTTCAATACAAACTCTAACAACCAAATCTGTACCGCCTCAGAGGAATAGGAAACCAGGATTCAAACCAAAACAGGAAGCAAAATCGTATTAGGAAACTGCCAGAACCCGATATTAGTCGACTAGGGAAAATCACTAGTCGACTAATACTAAGTATTAGTCGACTATACCTAGAACCTAGTCGACTACTATAATGCAATTTGAGAATCCAACTTTCTATTGCAAGGCTTAGTCGATTATACCAAAGTATCAGTATACTAGCCTAAGACCTAGTCGACTAGCCCAGACCTAGTCAACTAAGAAGACCTATTGGTTGACTAATAACATGCACAATACCTGTACATGTCTGTGCTTGATTTGTAAAGCTTGTAATACCTTCACCTGAACCTGAATTCTTCTCTAATGAATATGAGACATTCCAAATACTAACAATTTCCACTTTGACTCATGTTCATTGAGTCCCTCTGTAAAAATTGGCCTTTACTTCATTCGCCTTACTTTCTCCCCATTTTGTAACTTCACATGGCTCCCTCCCAAGAGCTTGTTTGTTACTTTACCTTTGAAAAATCTTGATGAAGTTCGGAGATGCTCTGAACTTCTCCACCAGGATGGTCTTCATCATCATATCCGCTGGATTCTTTTTCGTGCTGATCTTTACTAAATCGATCACCTTATCATCCACGACCCGTTGACGTATCTTGTGATATCTCACATCAATGTGCTTCGTCCGCTTGTGATACCTGTAATTCTTAGCGAGATGAATCGCACTCTGGCTGTCGCAATAAACCTGAACTGAATCCTATATGATACTAAATGTCTCAACCAATCCTCTCAACCACAAAGCTTTCTTTGATGTCTCAACTATAGCCATGTACTCCGCCTCTGTCATTGAAAAAGCAATTGTATCTTGCAACTCTACCTTCCAACTAATGACACACTCAGCTACTGTAAACACATAACCCGTCGTAGATCTTCGCTGATCAAGATCTCCAGCATAATCTGCATCAACATAGTCTTGTAGTACCCTAGGCTTCTCCATTTTCAATCTCTGAAACACCAAGCCTGGTCTCGTAGTCCCTCGCAGATATCGTAGCGCCCACTTCACTGCTTCTTAATATTACTTTCTGGAATTTGACATGAACTGACTTACTGTACTAACTGCATAGGCTAAATCAGGCCTAGTGCAGACCATAACATATATGAGTGATCCCACCGCACTAGCATATGGTACTCGAGACATCTCTTCCTTCTCTTCCAATGATTGTGGACACTGCTTAGAGGATAATTTAAAGTGACATGCCAAATGGGTGGTGACTGGTCTTCCTTCTACTATGTTGAATCTCTCCAACACCTTGAGAACATAGTTCTCCTGGGATAGCCAAAGTCTGCTCGAGTCTCTGTCTCGAGTGATCTTCATACCTAAGATCTTCTTAACTTCTCTCAAATTCTTCATGTCAAATTTCTTCTTGACCTGAGCTTTAAGCTTCTTAACATGTATCTTGTTTTTTGTAGCAAACAACATATCATCCACATATAACAACAACTATGTCGGATCATCACTCTGCTTAAATTAGAAACAACTATCATACTCACATCAGTTGTACCTGGCCTTGATCATGAAAGAGTCAAACCATTTGTACCACCGTCTAGGAGATTGCTTAAGTCCATAAAGGGACTTATTTAGAAGACACACCTTATTTTCTTTATCTTCCTAAATATAACCTTCAGGTTGTTTCATGTATATCTTCTCCTCTATTTCACCGTGCAGAAACGCTGTTTAAACATTCATTTGCTTTAACTATAGAGTAAACCGAACAACTGTTGCTAATAACATCCGGATAGATGTATGCTTGACTACAGGAGAGAAAAATCTCATTATAGTCAATACCCTCCTTCTGAGCATATCCTTTGGCAACTAGCCTTGCCTTGTACTGCTCATTGTCTTTCTTGCGAAAGACCTATCTGC
The DNA here is from genome assembly GCA_038442645.1 of Agave tequilana. NCBI lineage: Eukaryota > Viridiplantae > Streptophyta > Magnoliopsida > Asparagales > Asparagaceae > Agave > Agave tequilana. Next base: position 25,132 of record JAVJIF010027455.1, read on the forward strand.
AACCTATTGCCTTGGAGTCCTTAAGAAGATCGACTAATGTCCATATTTGATTTCTATCCAAAGACTCCATCTTTTGCTTCATGGCTGTAATCCACTTTCTGTGGTCATTTTCTCGATCGCTTCTCTGTAACTGTCAGGATCTCCTGTTTCTGTTACTAATGCGAAAGAGACATGATCATCTTCCCAACCATACCTTGTTGGTGACAATGTAACTCTGATTGACCATCTCAACTGTCTAGGTTACTCTTGAGTAGCCTCCTGTTCTCTCCATCTGAATATGAGGAGTCCTCTTATGACCCTTCAGGCCTTTTAGGCTCTATGAGAACTCAACTTCTTTTTCTCGAGTATCTGCCGAATTGTCTGAAGCTCCACCTTTCACTCTATCCTCTGTCTTTAACTTTTTTGCAACATTAATTCTTCGTCAAAGACCACATCTCTGCTGGTAAAGGCGTTCCTTTTCTCTAGATCCCAAAGTCTAAAACCTTTGACTCTTTTGGTGAACTCGATGAAAATACACTTCTTAGACCTGAACTCCACTTTGTTCTTTTTCTGACTATCAACAAAACTATACGCCGGGCAACCGAAAATCCGAAGGGTTGAATAGTCCACAGACTCTCCTCGCCATATCTCCTCTAGGATCTAAAAATTAATAGCTGTTGATGTTGACATGTTTACCAGATAACTCGTATGATTCACTGCCTATGCCCAAAGTCCTTCTGATATGACAGACTGCAATCTGATACTGTGGGCACACTCTGTAAGTCTCTGATTCATGCGCTCTACTACTCCTTTTTGTTCTGCTCGCGCTGAAATATTTAGCTGGTGTTTGATGCCTTTGCTTACTAAGTAGTCTTTGAATTTTTAGAGATATACTCGCTTCATTGTCAGACCTCGAGACTTTCATCTTCCGCCCTGTTTGATTTTACACCATAATTTTCCACTCATTGAACTTCTAAAATACTTTTGATTTCTGCTTCAAGAAGTATACCCAAAGTTTTTTTGAAAAATCATCTATAAAAGTAACATGGTACCTTGGACCCTCAATGGATGCTACTGGCGAAGGCCCCTACACATCCGTGTGTATGAGATCTAGCAAGCCCTTTGTCTTGTGTTAAGATGTAGAGAAAGCTACTCTACGTTGCCTATCATAATTCAAAATTTACAAAGATCAAGTTTGTTATATTTGATACCTAGTAGAGCACTTCTTTTGTGTAGGGCTTGAGACCTCGCTCGCTCATGTGTCCAAGACGCATGTGCCAAAGTCTTGTAGTATCCGCCTTCTCTGTTGCTGTTGAAGTATCATCAACGAATAATGCTTCCTGTCAACTTGTACAAGTTTGTTGTTCGTTCTCCTTTGAGAATCATCATGGAGCGTTTAGTAACTTTGGTCCTCCATCTGCACCAAAAAACTTGTACCTTCGAGCCTCCAAAGCTCCCAACGAGAGAAGATTCTTCTTTAAATCCGAATGTGTCGAACGTTCATGAGAGTTCGAACCTGTCTATCAAACATCCTCATACGAATGTTGCTGATGCCGACAGTCTTACACACGATGTCGTTTCCCATCAGGACAGAGCCTCCATCATAAGGCTCAAACATCCTCATACGAATGTTGCTGATGCCAACAGTCTTACACACGATGTCGTTTCCCATCAGGACAGAGCCTCCATCATAAGGCTTGTAAGTACTTAACCACTCCCTTTTTGGGCACACGTGGTATGTGCACCCCTAGTCAAGTAACCAAGTATCTGAGTATTTACTTTTTTCCGACTCAGCTTTCAAGACATCACATGAATCCTCATCTCTTTCTTCGACAACCCCGGCTTGAGATGACTTTTCACTGGTACTAGCTTTATCAGAATCTCTGTCGCCTTTTCTCTTCAGCATCTCCTTGTATTTCATATAATTTTTCTTAATGTGCCCTGATTTCTTCAAAAGTAGCAAGAGAAACTGTTAGAAGCTTCAGGATTTCTTTGGATCCTCTACTCTTTGATCTTCCCTTTTGTCCATTGACAAATAATCCTTAGGCCTCTTCTATAGAATCTGTCTTCTTCATCAGCTCGTTGCTCGAAACATCTGCTTTACATCTTTTAACTCTATGATTTCTTTACCATACATGATGGTGGTTGCCAAATGGTCATAACTTGATGGAAGAGAAGAAAGTAACATACATGATTTGTCTTCTTCTTCTAGCTTAACTTTTAGAGCTAACAAGTCACTTAAAATTCTATTGAAAGCATTGAAATGTTGTTAAATAAGTGTACCTTCCTTCATTCGAAAGCTGTATAACTGCTTCTTCACGAAGAGCTTGTTCAACAAATTCTTCATCATCTAAAGGTTCTCCAGCCTACACTAATGACTAGCAGTTGTCTCTTTGTTCATCACGTTGTAGATGTAGATGACCTCATCTGATAGGCACAATATGATCATTGCCTTTGCGCAGAAGTCATTGTCATTCCACTCATCATCCTCCATCTTCGATGGCTTTTTTAAATACCAAGTAGAGCCTTGTGTGCGCCCTCCTTCACGAGCAACGATCTTACTCACATTTTCCACACAAGGAAGTTAGACTTACCGTCGAATTTCTCCATCTCGAACTTGGTTGTTGTGGTCGTTTTGCTAGCCATCGCTCTGATACCAATTGTTGTGATCTATCACCGATCAAACAACAGAGAAACACAGAGTTGAAGACTCGACAGTGGAAACGAAAGTGTAGAATATCTACCACTAGCAATCAATTAAAACTAAATCACCACACAACCAAAGAATACCAGATTTAACATGGTTCGGCAACGTGCCTATGTCCACAGGGAGGAGGAGAGAAATCTTTATTGAAAACAGAGAAGAAAATATAAAAATTACAAGAAGATTTCTCTCTCACAACTCTAAATGATGAAAATATGAAATTCTCTTCAATTCTTGACACACTTTGAAAAGGCTACCCCCAAGGGATTTATATAGACACCTAGGATGATCATAATTCAATACAAACTCCAACAACTAAATCTGCACCGCCTCAAAGGAATAGAAAAACCAGATACAAATCAATCTTATTAGAAAACTGTCAGAACCCCACATTAGTCGATTAATACCAAGTGTTAGGAGACTATACCCAGAACCTAGTCGACTACTGTAATGCAATATGAGAATCTAACTTACTATTGTAGGGCCTAGTCGACTATACTAAAGTATCAGTCGACTAGCCTAAGACTTAATCGACTAATAAAACCTATTAGTCGACTAATAATATGCACAATACATGTACATGTCCGTGCTTGATTTGTGAAACTCGTAACACCTCCACTGAATCTGAATTCTTCTTTAATGAATATGATGCACTCCAAATATTAACACTCCGCCTCCTCTCCCCTCCCCCCCGCTGTCGGTCACCCCTCCCCTCCCTAACCCCCCGATCTCCCTCTCCCCTCCCCAACTCCCCTCCCCGGCGTCCTCCTCCTCCCTTCCCCCAATCTCCTCCCTTCCCACCGATCTCCCCCGCACTTTGTTCGGCCGATCTGGCCGAAAAAAAAGGGGAGATCATGGGAACGGAGGAGATCGCGAGAAAGTGGCGAAGGCCGGTGGGGGAGGGGGTTGTGGAGGAGGGCGAAGGGGAGGAGGGGGAGTTGGGGAGGGGGAGATCAGTCGGGGGGTTGGGTAAGGAAGGGGAAGGGGAGATCGGTGAGGTGAAGGAGATCTGGGGAGGGGAGGGGGGCTGGGAACGCCGAGGACGGGAGGGTGCAGGGCAGGGGGAGAAGAAAAATGCATTTAAAACTTTTCACCGAGAGCGTAATTGTAAAAAAAATAATAACACAATTGTAAAAATTTTTAGGGTGCCTTCATCATTCTTTGGGTTCCAGGGGCGCGGTGTGTGTGGCACTGTCCGAAGGTCTTCCGCCACCAAATTTGACCGCACACGTGTGAACGCATGATTCGAGGCAAGCTGTGTACCAGCAGAGTATCGAAACGGGACTCGCCCCCACTATCCGCTGTCAAAACCCTAGACTTAAATACTCCCTCGACTCTCTGTTTCTTTCTTCTTCCTTCCCTCTCGCGCAAACACGAGTAACGAAGTAAGCGCATCCATCGCCCAACAGCAAAAGCCCTAGAGAAAAGTCCTGTCATTCGAAACCCTAGCGCCCTCTAGTGAGTTGGCTCTTCTTCTTCTAGGGTTTTTGTGCCTCGTCGAGCAATGGATCTCCCGAGCCTCGCCGTGATCCTTCAGGCGGCGCTCAGCCCCAATCCCGACGAGCGCAAGGCGGCGGAGGAGAGCCTCAATCAGGTAACGCACGAATCTCGACGCTTCGAAAACCTTGCCTTCGTTTTGGATTGCTTGACCGATCATCGGATGGTGCTGTCGTTTTTTTTTCTTTCATGCTGGACTGTTCCATTCCAAACGGTTAATCTGTTGAGTTGGCAATGCTAGTAAGTTTGTTCTTTCTGTTAGGGGTTTATTTGATTGGGCACTTGAGATCCTATCATTTGATTTCACTAGTATTGACTTTTGAGGTTACATTATGGGTTTTAATGAACATTTGAGAATAAAAGATCTGGTCTTGTGCTACTTTAATTTTTTTTATTCTTACTGTTCATTATAACCCGTGCGTCCTTTTTGATTCAATTATAGAATCTGTTACTACGTTAGCTGATCAATCATCAACATTTTTGCCCCTAAACTCATGGAAATTGACACCTGGAAGGAAATTGGGTCCTTGGGGGATTGGAACTGGACTGGTAATTATTGTTCTATTTCAACGCCTTGTAGGATCTTTTGTCTTCACATTAATTGTCTGACTTTTTTTGGGTTATGAGCTTACACGCCTGTCCTTTCTAAAATTCTACTGATATAAAAGCTGAGTTTCTGAAATTAATTTAAGATTTTTTATTCTATGACTTTGCAATTTTAATTGGATCTTATTATCCTTATTTTGTTAGTTTGATGTGTTTCACCGATTTTACTATTTATTTCTTCTGGAGAAAGCCTGTTACGTTTTGTTCTTTTACTTGCATCTTATCGTCTCTATGACAGGATTATTTTTCTGATGATAATGATTTGTCCAATCCTCTGTCATTAATGAATAAATGGGTACTCCAAGATTGAAACTATGTTTATGCAGTATTTAAATAGACTGCTTGTTTAATTAGATGTTTCTAGTTCTTGTAAGCATATAGTCATACTGCTCTGCATATAATAATCAGAATGCTTCTTATGTTCAGTTCCAGTATGCACCACAGCACTTGGTGAGGTTATTGCAGATCATTGTAGACGGAAATTGTGACTTAGCTGTAAGGCAAGTTGCTAGCATTCATTTTAAGAATTTTGTGGCTAAGAATTGGTCACCTGATGAGCCTGGTACGTAATGTACATGACAAGATCATGTTAAAAGTATTTTATTCGTGTTGAGACTTAAAAATGTTTATTGTGTTAATTATTCTAGGTGAGCCTCAAAAGATTTCAGCAAGTGATAAGGGCATGGTTCGGGAGAATATTCTTGTGTTCATCACTCAAGTTCCACCGCTATTGAGGTGCACAATATGACATGCAAATTTTCCGTTCTTGTTGCAGGACTTATTGTATCTTTTAGCTCCATGAGGCTCTTCATGTTGTTTATTATACTATAAGACATGCACCTCATTTTTTATCATTACAAGTCGGTTCAATGGTTTACCACTTATTGATTTATGATATCCTGTTGATCATTTTTTCATGCTTGCTTCTTGCCCACGTTCCCCTACAACCCACTTTATACTATGAACTACAGTTGTTTCAACTGGAGGATATTTTTAGTACCATATTCCCAGGTGTCAAATTGTATTTTGTATGCAATGCGCATATGTTTAAGATGTTGATTATCATACAATAATTTGTTATTCTGGTTTACGAACATGCCTGTCCACCATATTTTAAGGCCCATTCTTTATCTTTGCTGGTTATAACTAATATTGTCTATGTGGGATGATGGTTTCAACTTTGTATTCTTTTACATACACAAACAATTTGTCTTGTGATATGATCAACTGTAGAATTGTTTACTGTCTTGGTTTATTTCCTGTTTAGTATCTTAATTCCGAAAATGCATATTCTCTGTTCTGCAGAGTTCAGCTTGGCGAATGCGTTAAAACGATAATCCATGCTGATTATCCTGAACAGTGGCCCGGCCTTCTTCATTGGATAAAGTGCAACTTGCAGTTGCAAGATCAACAAGTATTTGGAGCTTTGTATGTGTTGAGGATTCTCTCCAGGAAATATGAGTAAGTAAATTTCTTTTGCTAGATCTTCAAGTGACGTTACTTTCCTTCCTCTCTTTTCTACTCCAATGTCATCAATGTCCATGTGCATACTCAAACATTTATTAACCTGGTTTGGGTGTGATCAATCTCATCATACTTGGTCTGCAAGTGTTCTGCAAACTGTCACATACATATGTTAAATACTGGCTGAATAGATGAATTTAGTCGAACTACCATGGCTGATTTAGTTTAAACAGATTGGTTTTTGGCTGGAGCTTATCTGCAATTAGTGTAAATAATTGGTCTCAATTCACTACCATCCCATGAAACCCCTAAAACAATTGAACTTTCTTAAGTAAAAGTGTTCAAATAATCAAACTTTGTTTATAGAAACCTGAAAAACTAGAAACCACATGTTTTGAGAAGTTCGTGAGAAACATGTATTCAACTCTTTTTCTAATCTTGTGATGACTAAATTCCAATCCATTTTTTTTTTATTTTTTTCAAATTGGTTAAAGAAGTTAACAAAACTTCTGTATATAATTGAAAATTGGAAAAACCGATACCAAAACTTTCAATCATCATACCCAATCCTTAATGTTTCATCAACCTTTAGTTTTACCAAGTGCTTCTATAAACAGTGCAAAAATTCATGCTAGGTTTAGATATGATGCTGGTCATCCTGTTTGATGCAGCCATTCTGCACTTCACGTGGTATTCAATTTTTGTCACTAATGTAGCATGAATTGCATGAAGTGTTTACATAGGCTTGCAGAAATACCTACATACTGATCTACTATTTTATTGCTTATTATTTTATTTGAGAAGTATATAGTGTACTACTGTGAGAGAACACTAGATGTTGATTAAGTTTTTCATGTTCATATTCATGGCTTTAGTTGCTGTATAGTATTAAATTTTTTCATGGTGATTTCCAAAATTAAAAAATTGATATGAGATGGAAACTTTGAGACCTATTTGGCTGGTGGTTTGGTTGTATTGATTTTAGTTCCAGTGGGCACCAGCATACCTGGACTTTCTATAAGAATAATATTAAAGGTATTATTCTTTATTTGAATTAGATTTATGCTAAGATAACTATGCTGTTCTATCTTTTTTACAAGGTTCAAGTCAGATGAAGAGCGCACACCTGTTTATCTCATTGTGGATGAGACATTTCCTCATTTGCTAAATATATTCAACAAGCTGGTTCAGATTGTCAACCCTTCTATTGAAGCAGCAGACCTGATCAAGCTGATATGTAAAATATTCTGGTCATCAATATATGTACGTGCGTATGATACAGCAATTCATAATACCTTTCTAATGTTCTTATTATCTAATTTCACCCTTTTTGGTTTTGACTGTGTTTCAGTTGGAGATTCCAAAACACCTGTTTGATCTCAATGTTTTTAATGCTTGGATGCTTCTTTTCTTGAATATATTGGAGAGGCCTGTCCCTTTAGAGGGTCAACCAACAGATCCTGACCTAAGAAAATCATGGGGGTGGTGGAAACTAAAGAAATGGACAATTCACATCTTGAACCGTTTATATACACGGTGAATATTACTGAACTGAATGTAACTGAGTTTTTTCTGTTATCTTTTTCTTCATTGGCATGTTGAATATTGATTTGCAGATTTGGAGATCTGAAGCTTCAGAAACCAGAGAGCAAAGCTTTTGCTCAAATGTTTCAGAAATCCTATGCTGGAAAAATTTTGGAATGCCATCTACGCTTGTTTAATCTGATCCGTGCTGGCGAATACTTACCTGATAGAGTTATAAACCTCATTCTTCAATATCTAAGCAGCAGGTTTGTCTGTCAGCAATCCCTCTCATTTTCTAATATGTCAAAAGTTTAAAAATCTATTACGCCATCCATTTGTACATAGATTTGTTAATACTTTAGGTTTCATTTGAATTTTGCAGATTTCTGGTCTTTGTATTTAAAGATAACAGCAACTAAAAATCTTCACCATGTACATGCCAATATTTGTTGATAAGTTACCTTTTTGATCAATTTTATTTCATGTTGACATTCTGAAATAATACTCAACCACATCTGAGATATAAAACGCGGAAAACTAAAATTTTCTGAGCTTTAAAGGCTTTTCAAAATATGGTTGTATCTGGGAAGGAAAGAAAATCTGCGTTATAGGGGAACCAAAGGGCAATGCAGGAGTATCTTATGAAAAGGAAAATAGATACAAGATTTGAAGAACATTTGAGAAATATTTTAAAATCTTTTAAAATTATAATCTACGACAATTATTAGATATTGAGAATGATTCCCATTAAGGTTCATTATAACCGTGAGAAATCTGTTAGAAAAGGAATTAAATTGTACTCCAGTGCACATGTACAATCTTAGTGATGTGGGATCAAAGGCTAAAATTTGGATTGGGATATAACACGGATCGCAAGCCGGTTTTAGGCTTCACCACTTGTTGATTCAATCCAAATAGATCAAACCAATACCAAGGAACAAAATTTATACCTAAAATCTTCATTGCTTTATTCATTGAATTGGATCCTTTAAATAGGCTCCACTTGACTACAAGTTTCAACCCACTCCCGATGTGGGACTAAACCAAAAAGCAACAAAATAAATAAGATGCTGAAAATAAATATGACTAACTAGACTCAATCTCAACCTTAAATACTAACTCAAACGAAGTCCTAATGGACTCAAACGAAAATCAAACACAAGTATGACATGTGGACTAAATAATCGTCTAATAAAATTGAAATAAACGACATCAACGACGCTGATAGGTACGAAGAGAAGTCGATATGATGTCTCCAACTCTTCCGGTGTAGGAACTTGACCCCGTCGAGTAAGGTTCTTGATGGATCTTGTATTACTCCAATAGATTCGGGGCCAATCGCTGCAGGCTCTCTTGAGTAATCCGTGCATCATCAGATTCGGGATGACTTTTCCAGCACACTAAATTTTGTCTACAACTACCTTCTCGGGTGGAGATGATTTGGTCATCTTGAATGCTATCAATCTGTTCTGCTGCAAATGGGACAGGTGTAGTAGGTAGTGGTTGCAAGTAGAATTCCTCAAAGAAAGGCTCGGGGTAGACTCATCAAGATCCACAAGTGGACTATCGGGGTAAAACAAGGACCTTTATAAGCACTAAGTCTGAAATACAAAATGTTGAACTAATCCTAAAATTCGAAGGTAAATCAATTACATGGGCCTTTGGATTAATTTTCTTGAGAATTTTATAAGGACCCACACTACGAGCATGCAATTTCTTAATAGTTCCTGGCCGAAATCGTTAAGGTGGAATCCAGATCATTACGTAATCACCCTTATTAAATTCAAGATGTCTGCGTGCTAATGAGCATGGGATTTATAATGTGCATTATTTTATTGAATCTTCTTGTTGCTCTTTTTATGCAAATCATGAATATGCGATGCGAATGCAGATGCAGACTCAGATACTCTATAATGAATAATAGTAGTGGGCTTAGCTTAGCGCAACATATGTCAAAAATGTTATCTTAAAATAGCTAGTGAACTTGACGCCCTGTTGGACACAGTGTCTAGACGCTTGGGTCATTGGATTAACCATTATGACGACCTTTATCGAAAGGGATTATTAGGTGTATCACCCTAAATGTACGTGGCATCTTACATGTCACTTTAATAATGATGACAAGAGATATCCTAACAAGTAAAGTCTGAGAGAATGCTTCTTTTTGTTTAACTGTAATAGAAGACAATTTGATAATCTCTAAAATGTTAGATTCCCCTATAACAACATCATTTAAGTTTTCAGATATGAATCGATCATGGTAACATTCTTGACCTAACCGACATCCCATAACATGACATCGCACCAGAACTTGTCCTTGTAGAAATGAACGTTTATTGGGACAAGGCAGTGTTGCTTGACCTCTAGTGACAACTCATCTTCCTTAACATCTCCTTTAGGGTCATGAACAATCTTCTCTAAATCATCAAGTCTCAATATTCAAAGCTCTTATCTTGCTCGGATATTGTACAACAATGTGATCAAATCCTTGACACTTAAAACATCGATCCTGTTGAACCGATCTAGATGACTTTTTATAAACTCTTTTGTCTTTATCATCATGCTTCTAAGTAGAGTTACTAGATCTAAAACGTGACTGGGACTGGGACTGGTTAGGTTGGGATTTGATAGTGGTGGCCTTAGTGTTATCCCTATAGCCTATGCGTCCAATGAAAGAAAAACCTTGAAAACGATCTAGATCTTGGACAAGCTGATAAGCCTATTATAGAGTGGAGATATCTCGCACAAAAAGCTCACGCCTAAGATTTTTTTCCAAGTCCTAAGCGAAATCTAGGCAAGACTACGATGTCAGACTCATTCTTGCCACACCTAACCAGAAATTCATCAAATTTGGTGATGTACTTCGTCACTGGTTGATTGCCTTGTATCAAACGCTACCATTGATCAAGTAAGCGCTGTTTGTACGATACATGCAAATATTTCTCTTGGAGTTTTAATTTTCATCTCATCCCAAGTCTTAATGGGCTCTTGTCTCTTAAGAGTCATAAACTTCTCTACATTAGCCCAATATTGCCTAGCCTGAGCAACCAATTTCATTTGGGTAAGCAAGATCAGCCTCTTATTAGACATATTAGACCAGTTGAAATAATGATTCATGTCCAATGCCCAATAGAGAAAAGTTTGGGGATCCAACTGATCATTAAAGGTGAGTGCTTCTGGTTTATTATTCTGTAAGTTCATTTCATCATGATCAAGTTGAACACTATACCTAAGTGTGTGATTTTCAGGCCGAGGTGTATTCTCACTAACATTCTCGGTAGTCTCACGGTCTATTCGGTCTAAATGTTCCCTATTGCTTTTCAACTCTTGCTCGACATTGTAAAATTGGGTGGATAAGTATTCTAAGAGTTCTGTAATGCTAGCAATGTTAGGATCCATCTTGGAAGTTGGGTGTCAGAGGTGATATTATGTTCCACTACGATAGGCATGCAACATGGTGTTCCTAAGTGCAAAACCTAGGTGAAATGTAAAAATTATGATCTAAAATGTCAGCAACGAAATGAATGAAGCCTAAATGCAACCTAATAAGAATGAAAATTAATCTTAACACCTAACAATACTCTGATGTGGGATGAACACGATAATTTAAAAATAAGCAAGTAGTTCAATTATGAATGCTCACTAGATTATCTCATAACTTATCGAACGTTTAGGCATTAAGGATTTAATTAAGGTGATCAAATAATCAGAAACCATGCAAGTAATGGTGGGTCGTTTTAATATTGCATCAAGAGAATTAATCAAGTGCATAGACTCAGGAAATAGTTCTATTTTAATATTTAGATTAGAACAAAGAAAGATATAACAAATTCACACACTCACAATTTTAGAGAAACAACAACAATATCGATAGCATCGAGGATAATTGAGACAACTTTTTAATGCCGATGGAAAGAAGTAGAATTGATAAAATTAGGGTTACCTCGAAGAAATACCCACACCGGTAGCTAAAAGTCGCTCACGAAGGTCCTGGACACCAATGTTATGATATGGAAAAGTACTGCTTTGAAAAAGACAAATCGAACTCGATTCGGGCCTGGAATAACTTCTAAATCAACTTGGTTGAGTCGGGCCGAGTCAGCACTGAGTCGACTCGGTCGGCTCGAGTCAGAGTCGATGACGTCAGCTCGGCTTGGGTGACATCAGCATCGGCTCGGGTGACGCCAACGTTGGCTCAGATTGGCTCAGGTTTGGCTCAGTCTGAGCTGATGACGTCAGCTTTCGAGGCGCTGATGTCAGCTTCGGCTCGCGATGGCTTGGGTCGGGTCGGATTCTGCACTGCAAGCGGGTCGGGTCGAGTTCTACTGTGACCCAAAAAGATCGATTCTTCGATCTCGCGTGGATGGCTGACATTGGTGAGGGACGATGATGGCGGCATCGTGTTGTCGGCGACGTCGATCGAAGTCGAGGGTGAAGGCGGAGAAGAAATGAAGTCGAGGGCGAAGTCGAGTGACGGCGTCGACGAGGTCGTGCAGTTAGGGTATGTCGTTGTCAGCATGCAGTCGCAGGAGGGAGGAAAGGGCGATACAGGTGTTGTTGCTGACGTGGCGGCGTCGTGAGGCGTCGACAGAGGCGTCGATGAGGCCGAGAGAGTGGCGGCTGCGATGGTGGATCGATGTGAGTTGTGGTGGCATAGTTGGTGGGTTGCAAAGACGCGACAGTGGGCGTGTTTGGCTGCAAGGAAGTGGGCAGAAGTAAGGAAATTAGGAAGTATAATTGCTCACTTTCCTATCTATCCAAACACCGGAAAAAGAAAATGAGAATTTCTCTTTACCCTTGTACACAATTACTTCCTCACTTTCAGGGTGCTACAGTTAATTTTGTGGTCATGTAAATCTCATTTGTAATAAGTTGTAGCTCTAAACAGTTAATTTTGTGGTCATATAAATCTCACTTGCATTCTAATTACAATTTAATTTTTATTTTTCTTAATTAATTTTTATTTTAGTATTATTTTGCGGTCAACTTTGTGGTCAACTTTTTCACTTTCACTTTCACATTACCATCTAAATACCGAAAAAGACATAACATTTTTCAAACCACACTTCCCAACAACATCCAGACATCGAAAAACTCATTAACTAATTCTCAAGTTCTAAAGGAACTATTACTACTTCCTCACTTCCACCCTAACCAAACAACCCCAGTGAGGAAAAAGAAGTGGGTGGTTGGCGGCTATCATGGTTGACAGCGAGACCTCTGGTGGAGTCGCAGAGGTGGTGCAATGATCTAGTTAGACATCGCGTCGTAGAACCAGGTGAGGAAGAGGAACAGGGGAGGCGGTGGTGAAGTCGAAGACAATGGCGAAGACGAAGAAGAAGGCGACGAGAGGGTTGCAACGACGGTCAATCAGCGATGGTGGAGATCTCGAAGATGATAGTGGTGAAGGTAGAGGGCGAGGCAGCAGGAGGTCGGTGACAGAACATGCTTACGGTTAGGGTTTGGTGAAGAAGAGTAGGGGACGATGAATAGTTCTCCTTTCTAATCTTCGATTTTTTATTCTCTTTTCTGGTTCTTTTCTTTTCTTTCTTTTTGATATTTTTTTGCAGGGTTTTGATTTTTTTTAGGGTTAATTGTATATACACCCTTGTACTATAGAGATTGGAGCAGTAATGGCCCCCAAACTCGTTTATTAGCTGTTAGACCCCCTGTCTCCTAAACGCTATTAGACTTCATTCAAAAATTCTGTTAGTGCACGTGCACGTGGTACCCCCAAAAACTTTAATTCTCTAACTACCCTTTATCAATATTAGTCCTATTAATTGAACTCCCCTCCCTTCTCTAACTTTAACCGATTGGAGGTGGCGGTGGTGAACCCTAGATGGGTTCTTGCTCTTTCTTCAATTGAACACATCGTTTGTGTAGTGTTTAGCTTGCGTTTTCCACTAAGATGCTCTCTCTCACGCTAACTCTCACTCTCTCCTCGTTGGTTCGCAGAGAGTGGTAGAGTTGGGAATCGATGGCATCCAATTCTCGAGAATCAAGATCTGTGGCATCTTCAAGAAGTCAGCTTTGTGCAAATTTGGAACGGCCAATTCCATCTTGCTCTCCACAGTGCAAATGCGAATTTGGCGCAAAACTAAGAACTTCATGGGCGTACAAAAATCCAGGACGACGCTTCTTCAATTGTCGCTTGAACAAATGTGATTATTGGAGGTGGGCTGATGGGGAATTGCCTGATGAAGTTACAGATATTGTGAATTTGTTGCTTGATAAGAACACTCTAACTTGTAGATGAGTTGAGAAGATTAAGAGCGAGGAACAATGAATTGGAGGGCCTCACTGAAATTTCTAGTAATCCCAAATATGAAGATTTGAGATTTAAAATCGAGAAAAGTCAGCTGAAAGAGACAAACAAATTTGATTCTAGAGAAGAATTTGTTAGATGGAATTGTCATTGGTTTTTGTTTGACATTTATTCTTGTTATCATTTCCAAGTGTATTTGAATGAAATGAGTGCTTGAGAGGCTTGTAATATTAGTATTTAGTGGTTGTCTTATAGTTAACAAAATGAAGTTTGAGAGGCTTGTAATTTTAGTATTTGAAGACTTGTAATACTAGTTTTTCCTTATCACAAGAAGCATCTGAGACAAGAAATATCTGAGACATTAACTATTTACATATGAATTAGAGATTACCCTCAAATAGTTGTAGAGACAACCCCCTATACTTAGAACTGAAGCACAAAGACCCATACTTGCAGAACTGAAGCACAAAGCTCCTACACAAATGCAAATCTCTTTTACATCAACCCCTACACAAAATATTAGATTGTTTTATAACAGAACATCAAAACAGAACATCAAACAGAACAACAACCATCCATATCAGATTGCAAAATATTAACCATGAAAATACATAGTACAATTATCCCAAGTTTACATGAAAGAAATACACAATTTACATCAAATGTTTACATCAAAGCCTAGTTATACAACTGTTTACCATAAGTCTAACACATCCAACTTTTTCCAAAATGCAGAGTTTACCATAAGTGTAACACATCCAACTGTGTACAAAATCAAAACACAATTATCCCAAGTTTTACCACAAGTAATAGTTTACCACATTCACCAATTTAACACACTCAAGATCACCTGTTTACACCTCTTCTTCTCCTTTGCCTTGCTTCTACATAACACATAAAAAAGACTGAAATGAGATGTTGTGATAACACATGTTGGATAACACATACTGAAATGCGATGCTATTATAACTTATTCAAAGGAAAAAAGACTCACATGCTAGATGAATCTCCCTTATTCATTGGTTATTTCACTAGCTTTACCACTCCTTGCTGGGATAATAGCTGGAGAACAACCCAACGCTCTGCCAGAACTTGATAGGAATGCAGCTTTTCCTCTACCTCTCCCCCTCCCCAGTATTGTTGTCTTTCCTGTACCCCTACCCTTTGTTGCACTTGTTATCTTTGAGATGGTTCTTGTCTTCTTTCCCTCACTTTCTATGCCACCTCTCCCTCCTATAGACCACTCCCACCTCTCCGGGTGATGGCACCCCTTGAAGTAGTTGAGCTCTCAGTCCTTCATTTAGGTTTCTTGGCAGGGGCCTCCCTTGAAGTAGTTGAGCTCTCATCAAGTTTTTTTTAACCTTTTTTGATATTGGAATACTTCACAATTGGAGTTGATGTGCCCCCATTACCTCCTTGTGCTTTCTTTTCAGTACATGTTCCTGCTTAAGCAAATAGAAAAAGTTAACCAACTTGTGAGTTTGAAAAGGTTGTAATATAAATGAGAAATAAACTTGTCAGTTTATTGTGTCACCTCCTTGTTTCCTAGTGGTTCTCTTAACATCAGTGTCATAACCCCAGTCAATACCTGGGCCTAAATCACCCTCTTTAGTTTTTGCTTTTGTGGTCCCTCTACTTGTCTTTCCAGAAGTACCCTCCTTTTGAGCCTCTTCTGTAGCATTAGGAGTGGTTCCTTTGCATCCTCTTGTGTTATGTCCCAACTGCTTGCATCTACCATATCTTAACTTGCTGTACTTTCTTCTAAAATGCCCCTTTTTTCTCTTCCTTCTCATTTGCCCCTTTTTTCCTTGCCTTCTTGGGCCGGCCTGGCTGTTTCCTATGTGGTGGTGACAATACTTTCTCTGACTCTTCAATGTCTGGCCCTTGCTTGAAATATGGAATTGTGTATATCATAGAGCTATATGCCTTTAATGTCTGGCCATTGCCTGAAGTCTATCCCATGAGAATTATAAATGTAATTTTATAAAGAATTGTGCACTTTGAGGTTACTTTGTCAAAAATAGTGGTCGTACACAACATGAATTCCAACTAAAAAAAATCAATTTTTTACTCAAAAAGATCTTAAATTAGTTAAAATGTGGTCCTACACAGCATAAGTGCCAATAAAAATTTCAAATTTTAACTCAAAAAGAGGAAACTTTGTTACCTATATAGTGCTAAATATCATAGATTAGTGTTAAATTACATTTCAAGTACCTGAGACCCGAATAGCCTTCATTTTCGTACCTAAGAGCCTCCAATCTTCTGGGGATTCACACAATCGATCAGCGTAGAGTGGATCTTACTAGGAGCGAAGTCGAGAGAGAGGAGAGGGAGATCGAGATCTCGATTAAGGTGCAAGTGTGAAGTTGAGAGAGAAGGAGATGGGAGATCGAGATCGGAAATGGGAAAACAGTAGAAAGTAATTAGGGGAAAAGAAATTACTGAAGGGCAAAAGTGACTTTTGTAAACACGTGCAATGCGCGTGAACTTAGGACTGTTAGCTACTCTAACAATGTTTAGGAGACAGGGGGTCTAACTGCTAATTAATGAGTTTGGGGGTATTTAGTGCTTCGGGTCTCTATGATACAGGGGTGTAAATGCAATTAACTCTTTTTTATAATAAAAAGGAATTTAGTTCTGATACCAAAATTGATGTGGGATCAAAAGCTAAAATTTAGATTGGGATATGAACACGGATCGCAACCCGGTTCTAGACTTCACCACCTGTTGATTCAATCCAAATAGATCAAATCAGTACCAAGAAACAAAATTTTTAATCAAAATCTTCATTGTTTTATTCATTGAATTGGGCCCTTTAAATATGCTCCACTTGACTACAAGTTTCAACCCACTTATGATGTGGGACTAAACCAAAAGCAACAAAATAAAGAAGCTGAAAATAAACATGACCAATTAGACTCAATCTCAACCCTAAATACTTACCCAAACGAAGTCCAAATGGATTTAAACGAAAATTAAACACAACTACGATACGTGGGCTAACTAGTTGTCTAGTGAAATCGAAATAAATAATGTCAAGACGCTGATAGGTACGAAGAGAAGTCGGTATGATGTCCCCATCACTTTGCCTCTTAGGGCTGTAATGGATTGGACTGTATCTATCTGAATTTTGAATCCGAACCCAGTGAGGAAACTGTCTTGTTCCCATCCAAAACCAATAATATCAACTTGATCCAAAACCAATCAAAACCTGATAAAAATTAGATTTTGCTTTCTGTTCGGCACTTTGATATTTTCTGCCGCAACAAATAATTTGCTGCAGCAATTTATCTTACACAGTTGATGATGCCTATGTAATTCATTTTATTGGTGGTTAAAATAAAAAATAAACCTTACAAATAATCCTTCTTATTCAGAATACAATCTAAATCTTGACACAAAATTAACAGATATAATGTAGATCTCATAGAAATAACATGGTGGTTAAGACAGGAATAGGGAGAAAATTATGTAAAACCTCCATTAGTTGCAAAAGCAGGAAAAACCATGTACCAAGCTACATACTCTATCATCTACATCAAAGTTAAGTAATTGCTGATTTGGCCATTTCTTGATAGCCACTTGATTTGATATCAAGAGGAAGACCCCTTTTGTTCTGCACTCATGGTACTGCAAACACTCCTTTCCTGATGTTTTATTGGCAGTAGAATTGTTCTGAAGAAGATTATTAAACCGACCTGCACAGAATAAAAGACATAAAGAAACTTATAGTTCATGTAGCAAGAAACTTATGAATTCAGGCAGCATTGCTTAAGTAAATAGTTCAGTGTTGATGAACTTGCTATTATGGTAAAGTTTCCCAGTTTGATATAAGAACTGAGACTTTTGATTTATGGAAAAAAGCCTTGTGCATGAATTAGTGATAAAGTTAGCAACCTTTAGTGGAAAGATCCTTTTTGAATGATTTAGTGATACAACAATGCCTTTCATTAATAAAGAAGCAGACCTCAAGTGTAGAGTCTTATGATTAAGTTATTGTGAATGGTGAATTTTCTTGGCTATGGATAACTTGCTAGACATTCATGTCTTTCCATTGCATATGTTATTTTGCCAATGATATTATATTTGTTACAGAGATTAGAGGGATAATTTTGAAAACACAAAGAAATCTTTAAGCTTTCAGAGATTTGAAGTGAGCAAGATTAGAAAGGAGCGATAAATGCAGCTTTAGTGTAAAGGTGAGAGGAAATGAAGCATAGTTCATATTGATCGCCAGTGAAGCTTAAAAATGCTTCTTTTTCTTCTTTTTTTAAAAAAAAACCTAGGATCAATCATGCATCATGATGTTGACATTAGGGGAATTTTGTTCATGGAGATTAAGTGTGATGATTAATGAGGACGAGTGCTTACAGAGTACTCATGAATTGAATACCCATTGGTCAGGGGAACGCTATTTGGCCATTTATGCTCTATGATTCAGATGTTGGATACTCGTGAAATAGCATACCAAAAGATTAGTGCAAGTGAAATCACTGAAATGAGAATGTTGAGGTGGGTGAGTAGCGACATTCTAACATAGAATAAGACATGATAAAGAGCAGCTGTACTCGAGGATTAAATGATGGTGAATCATTTGATGGTTCAACATGTGCCTGAAAACTATGAGAGTGCGAGTAAAGGATCATAGTTGAAGGAGAAGCCAGGACTAGCAGAGGACCGCAACAAGAATCTGACCCAAGGTAGATAAGAGGATTTGTCACTAATTTAATTGAGGTTGGCTTGATACTGAATGGATAAGGTACTCAAATATCTGTCCTGAAATTCTGGATAAAAGTTTTTTTATATTGTTCCTGGCTTCTACAGATAGTTGCTATTTGCTAATATTTCATGAATTTTGCTGAATGTTCTCTGAATTTTTGTTTTGTTCTATTCATTGAGATGATTATGAAATTTCTTTAGTTTTATTTTAACTTTCTCCAGTTTTTTGAATATTCTTCCTATTTGTTGAATATTTCCAATCTTTGTCATTGTATTCCACGTATTCCATTTTTATTTTCAATTTTCTTTATTGTTATCTAAATTTCTACTGAAATACAAATTAATATTATAACAATTGTTCTAGACTATTATTTAAATTCTAAAGTCTTTTTGAGAGGTTTTGATAATTTATTATCAGTTCTTTGTTTAAATTATATATATATATATATATATATATATATATATATATATATATATATATTATATATATATATATATTTATTTCTGTTGAGTAATTTCTTTTTGTATTACACACAATATTGCCAATCTTCACCATTAAACAAAGTTTGCCTGAACTATGTTTTTGTACAATCTGATTGAATGACACTTAGCTAGTTATATTTCTGTTATGTTCCATTCCCTGTTAACCTTGTGTATTTCAAAATGTATGTACCTATAGTATGCTGAATGCGTGTTTGATCGAGGCTTTTGTTGTGGCTACCTTATTTCTACTAGATTTGAAGCCTTTTTATTTATTACTTTATGCTCTTGGTGCTATGGTAGTGCTACATTTATGCTGTTTCTTGGTCATGCTAGAGTAGGGGTGTGCATCAGTTGGTTCCATTCATTATTTTGTCAAAAATTTCGGAACCAAACTGAAGTAATTACAAAACCCAATGTAACTGAACTGAATACTTTCAGTTTGGTTTGATTTGTCAGTTTTGAGGGGGAACAAAGGGAAGATAGGGGAAATATATTTATTGAGGAATGCAGAAGGGAAAAAAACCCCCATATTTCTAATAGAAAAACTACAATTGTACATCAGTCTGAGGTTCATAAAGAAAGAGATTAGTAATAATGCAAGAGAACCTTTTTTCTTGATGTAACTCAAATTGGAAAGCCAAAAAAAACATAATCTTGTTCTTGAAATTGTAATGAGGACAAAAGGGTCAAGAAGATGAGAGTGAGAGTTGAATTGAAGCAGAGGTGTGTACTCTGTTGATTGGTGCAAGGTAGACACTTGTAAACGTTCTTGGCCTTGAGGGCTGGCTTTTGTGCTCTTTGGGAGTGAGTGAGATATTGGCAGCACAAATCTGATTCCCTTCTTGCCGCACCTCATATTGATTGCATTACTGGGTTCAGAAAGAATATTTTAATTAAGAATCAAGAGGGACAGTCTTTCGAAAAGAGAAGATCTGAGAGAGTCTCTCTCTCTCTCTCTCTCTCTCTCTCTCTCTCTGAGAGTTAACAAAGAGGCAGGGGCCCACATGGTTGATATTTGTTAGTGCGATAAAGACACTTGCAGACGATCTCGGCCTTGACGATTCCTTCCTAAGCTAGAGAGCTTGATTCCTGTGCTAGAGACCACAAATGAACCATCCAAACATCATAGTTTTGGTCGTTTGTTTTGGTTTGCAGCAAATTCTGCTCATTCCTATTCTAGAGAGCTTGATTCACATTCTTCTTGTATCTTATTAATGGAAAAAGCTATTCATTTTTTTAATATATATTTAAATTTGTGATAGTTTTACAAAGGGGCTATACAAAGTTAGCTTTGTGTTCTTTGACCGCCGGGATATCTTTTCTTCACAAGTTAAAGGAACATAACTGTTTTTGGTTAATAATTAAACTTATCCTGCATCCTTTCCTTCTGCATTCTATGCGACTGATATTTTATGCATAATGTTTGTTCCTTGCCGCAGTATTTCAAGGAATGCTATGTATCATTTGCTGCAGCCACAACTTGACATCATTCTTTTTGAAATAATTTTCCCACTTATGTGCTTCAATGACAATGATCAAAAGTTATGGGAGGAAGATCCTCATGAATATGTCAGGAAGGGTTATGGTAAGGCTTCAGATAATTGTTATATTTGGCATAAGATGATGTCTATCACGAAAATCTGTCCTTATATGTATAAAGTTTTTAACAGATTATATTTTTTGTGTATAGATATTATTGAAGACCTATACAGTCCTCGAACTGCAGCAATGGACTTTGTGAGTGAGTTAGTTAGAAAACGCGGAAAGGGAAACTTGCAGAAGTTTGTTGGGTTCATTGTTGGGATTTTTAGGACGTATGTATTTTTCTGGGTTACCTAAGTAATGTTGCCCCTATTTACTATATAGAAAGCTGTTTTACAGATAAAAACAATTATTTCTTATCAGGTATGATGAGGCACCCCCAGAGTATAAACCATATCGTCAGAAAGATGGTGCTCTTCTTGCTATTGGAGCATTGTGTGATAAACTAAAGCAAACTGAACCTTATAAATCAGAGCTTGAGCGTATGTTGGTGCAATATGTTTTTCCTGAATTCACAAGCCCTGTTGGCCACCTTAGAGCAAAGGTTGTGACCTTTTCAGAAATGTAACATTATTTAATCATTTGGTTTCTTCCCTCTAATTTCTGATTACTACATCTTGGTCTTGCTATATAGGCAGCATGGGTTGCAGGCCAGTATGCATTCGTCAACTTCTCTGACCAAAATAATTTCCGGAAAGCATTGCATTGTGTTGTTGCTGGCATGCGAGATCCTGATCTGCCTGTACGTGTTGATTCTGTTTTTGCATTGCGATCTTTTGTTGAAGCATGTAAAGGTAGGTTTTTCTGCATTGTTGATTTCACTCTGAAAATAATTTTCTTATGAAAGCTTAAAACAAATAATGTGGTATATCATATACAGATTTAAATGAGATTCGTCCAATTATTCCTCAACTGCTTGATGGTGAGTTTATCATCTTTTGTCCGTTGTTACTTGTGATCTCATTCTTTCTCATAGAGTCCTAATGTGTCATTTGCAGAGTTTTTCAAGCTTATGAATGAGGTTGAGAATGAGGACCTTGTTTTCACCCTTGAGACTATTGTGGACAAGTTTGGTGAAGAGATGGCACCATATGCTCTTGGGTTATGTCAGAATTTGGTAATACGGGTTATATACGGATAAATGCTTTATTATAGTTCTTTGTGAGCCGTGCTCAGACTGTCCTTTTCATTTTATAAAGGCTGCTGCATTTTGGAGGTGTTTGGATACATCGGAAGCAGATGATGATGCCGACGATGCAGGTGCTTTGGCTGCCGTTGGTTGTTTGCGTGCAATAAGCACAATTCTAGAATCTGTGAGCAGGCTTCCTCATCTCTTTGTTCAAATTGAGCCTACTCTTTTACCAATCATGCGGAGGATGTTAACAACAGATGGTCAAGGTATTTCTTCTCTTCAGATTGTATCTTCTACATATGCTCGAGTAAATGCATGGTGGGGATAGTTTGTGATGATCTTTTGGTGTTGCTATCATTCTGAACCGGATGCAGTGGTTTTTGGTGGGTTGTATACTCTGGTACTATGCCATCTGGATTTTTTTCTTATGTACTGAGATTTTGTCTTACACAAAGTCACTGCTTTGCATATTCAATTTTTTTACACTCTTTTCTGAGAAAGCTGTGTGTTGTCTACTGCAGTGACCTAATTTCCATTGAATGATGACTAAGCTGGGGTTGCCTTTGGTGGCGTATTTTACTTAATTTTATTTTTTATTTTTGTTTTAGAAAGTCCTCTATACCATGTCATTAGCTGAACTTAGGGCTGCCAATAATTTGATTGATAGTGACACTTATTAAAATGTATATTCTGACTTAATTTTCTTGATGACATGTGTTCATATTCTTGATGGTTTTATGTTTCTATTTCTCTATGTTTCCGTGTTTTTGTTTCTGTTTTTGGAACCCTCTGTATCTCAATATTATTTATCAGAACTTAGGCCCGCTTGTAATTTGACTTCGGATCATGCTCACATGAATAAATACTTGACTTAGTTTCCTCCTGTTCCTGTATCATGTTTTTTTTTTTTTTTGGGCAGAGAGTTTTGCCCCCTCTAGTGTTTGTTGACTGGTCAGATTATGCATGGATGCACCTTATATAAAAACAAGAGCTCTTTTGTGAAAATATTTTTTGCTTTTGAAACAAGATCATTATTTAGTTTGCTTTTCCCCCTTTGTCACTGTGCAGAGGTTTTTGAGGAGGTTTTGGAAATTGTCTCCTATATGACCTTCTATTCCCCCACAATTTCTTTGGAGATGTGGAGTCTTTGGCCTTTGCTGATGGAAGCACTTGCTGATTGGGCGATTGATTTCTTTGAGAGTAAGTTCAGAGAAGCTTTCAGGCTTATTAATTAGTTAATTTTCTAGTCAAGCTTGTGACTTCTTGTTATGAGCTTCATTTGTAAGCAATATCAATTCTTTCTTTTGAACTTTGAAAAGCTTGTGCATGTGTTATGAGCAAACACACATAAAATATACTACTCTTTTATAGCAATTGACACTTGCTGCTACTGAGTAGAGAGGTGGTATAATTTGTACCTTCTGAATTTACCTCCTGAATTGTTGTCACTTGTTTGTTATTTTTTCATTTGAAAGGTTAATTTTATTGATTTTTCTAATCCAAACAAAGGTATATATGCAGTAGCTTCTAGACTTACTTCCTATCTTAGGCTTCTGAAGTCATCTGCATTCTGTGTGCTCGTGTTTTCGGTGGTGTTAAATTCTGATGTCAGTTCCAGCAGCAATGCTGATTGATTACCTAATGGTCCAGCCAAACCTCTTAGCTTGTAGCCCAAAAACCAAATCTTGTAGAGAATGCTGAGTACTGTGGAAATCTCAAATATAGAGCCCTTTCTTGATGAAAGCAGGATGATTTGCGTTATGAATCTGAGCTAATAATGGGTAATTTAAATAAAAACATACTTATATGTTATACATGTCATTGGTATTGAATAACATGAAAACCATCACTTACACTCATGTTCATTCCTTGAAGATTATTTTGATAGTTGTACTTAGTTTATTACTAGTTATGACTAGTTTATTTGTTCTTTTTCTTATATTTGATCATGGTGTCTGGATGTAATAAAAAAATATGCTTGGCTTAATTTGATTTACTTCAATTCTCACACAAAATTTTATGCTCTTGAATCTTGGTTAACCAATGAATGCCGATTTCTGTGAGCAGAAATGGACTAATTGATGTAATATGTGAGGATCACAATCACCTTCAAGTTAGAAATTGGGAATTAGGTTTTTTGAAATAAGAACTAAAAAAGAGAATTAGGGTTTCAAAAGAAAGAGATAAGAAAACAGGGTAAATTTGGAATTCACACTCCTTACACCACAGGCTTCACACCCCAATCTCAAGAACTCAAGAGCTCAAGAAATTTAAACTGATTTTTTTAATTCATCATTGTCTACTAATAATAGAAGTCCGGAGCCTATTTATAGGCTTTACAAAAGAGCACTTTTAGGAGATAACTGATATAATAAACACCCACATATGAGAAGACAACTAACCCAAAAATAAATTAAGGCATAAAAAATAACTAGCAACTGGTGATGTCCTCATCATCTCCCCCGAGGTGGGAGAAACTCGACCCTGTCGAGTGAGGGCTTCCCTCACGAAGCATCTCAATCGGGTCATGGTAGTGGTCGAAGAATCAACACTAGTGCATCACATCGAGACCAAGATGGTGGAGGTGAAACTGGCCTCTGTGACAGATCAGCTGTAAAAGATGGTAGCTTGATCAATGCACCGATAGTAGACAAAGGTGTATCATCCTTGCTGAAGACAGAATTGATATCAGGATCCCATAAATTGTCCAACTCATAAGCAATGGAAGCACTCTTCAGAATCCTATCAAAATCTGTATGCCAGACATGCAACTTTCTCACGACCTCAGAGTAACTCGTAACCATCTTATTATCAACTATAAATTTCTGCAAACTAATATATGAATATGCAACAAATTTATAGGTGTCATTGCAAATTGCTATCAACCTAGTGATATCATCAATATGAGCAACAAGTAAATGCAATAGGCACTTTAGGCATAATTCTTAAAGATAAAAAAATGATATATCTGGAATGTCTAGGAAGGCACACATCTAACCCCATAGACGAAGTATATTGAACTCAGACACAAACTTTAAACAATCAGAAAAAGACAAAGCACTAGAAATCATCTGCTGGATCATGACAAAGAACTCAGGTGACTCATTAGAAGATGAATCGATCGAAACAACCATGAAATCGTACTCAACACAAGGGGACTCAGATGGTCCACTAGATATAATGACACTAGAATCAACTGTCTCGTGCTCAATACCATCCTTTATCAAAGGTGTGACAAATGAGTACCTAGAGATCTGACTAGAGGCTCCAGATTCTGCTAATTCAGGTGGACTCACTAATATCATTAGCATCAGCATCAACATTTAAGAGCGTGCCGAACTCGACTATCGCATCTGCTACTCTTCATCAATAACTGGTGTGTCAGAATCAACTGATGTCTTTCATTATACTAGCAGTGTTAGAAGGAATGTGGACATCCTCAATAATCTTCGAGTCGTCAACATCATTACTTGGCACAATTCTAACATGTCAACTCTCTGAAGGGCACTGATTAATGCCTATATCCCTCACACTTGGAACATCGCGCCTTGACATTGACTAACATTTTGAAAGTCAAGCCTATCTTTAAGGCAACATCAAAGGCCTCTTCAAAGGTGTCTAAATCATAGGAGCAGTGATCATAGCATGCCTTATTTTGGATCTTAAACCCCAAACAAACCCAGTTATGGTCTCAGAATGGTTTTATAATCTTGAAGACATGATCGTGATGAAGGTTGAGTAATTGGTCTAAGGGGTCGTTTTATAATATTGATTAGTTATGATGCCCACAAATGCAAAATCAACCAAACAAGCAGATGCAGTGGAGAATCTTAGACTCAAATAAACATAATGCGTGCACTAAGTGAAAATAAAATATCTTAAAAGTTCAAGTTTTAAATGTAAAGAAAATGCACTCTTAAAATGATGAAAAGTGATAAACACTGATGCAATCACTAGATAGAAGCAAATAACAATTCAATCATCGCAATCCAAATAGTAGTTGCAAGTAATTTAATAATTAACAATTTAGCTCAAGTTAGGATATCACCTGAGAGGTGAGTCATTCACGCCCAAACACAAAACTCCTCTAAAAATCCTCGAAGTACCCACACCGAAAAGTTGAAATCATGCACAAGGTCCTAGAATAGCAGTAGTATGAGATGAAAGAAATTTGCCTTGAACTGGGCTCAAATCGGGCTGGAGATGAGGGTCTGAAACATTGCTCTTCTGTTGCACGAACAATACTACCATCAAACACGGACTTGTGGAGATTGGATCTGCTATCCAATTGTCGCAAACTTTTCTCAGTATCTCCGAGCCTCAGTTACGCATTCAACGCTTCAGACATAGCTTGAATCGGACTCCGAACGGGCCTGAAATGGTCTCCGAAAGCTTGCTGTGCTGCACTGTTGACTGAGTTAACCAACTCGTATCTGGTTTGAACTGGGCTCAGTCTGGATTAGACCCGGCCTTGGTCACGTTGGAAATGGAACGAGTTTGGGTTGGGTTTGTGGATCTGACCTGAAATCAAACCCGATTGATTTAACAGTTTAGTGGATCAGGTTGAGTTTAAAACAAACCCAAATAAACTAATATAAATCCACCAACAACTCTCTCCCCTGCTCGAAAACTAGGGCTTCAGACCCCTTTGAGTTGGCAGCGGAGCACGGGCGGCATGACAAGGAAGCGGTGACGATGAGGAAGCGGTGACGACCCGGCAGCGACGACGGGGGGGAGGAGATCGCGACGGTGATGCAGTCGAGGAGGTGGTGAGGCTCTGGCAAGGACCACGACGCTCTTGCGAGGGCGACGATACCCCAACAATGTTCCGGCGAAGATGACAAAGCTTCAGAGGGCTTCACGGAGTGAGAAAAGTTGGAGATCGGAGGAGATTGGCGCCATTGGCAATTGGATCTGGCGGTGGACGAAGGCAATGACTTTGTGGAGGTTGATGGAGGAAGGCGGCGGTTGAGGAAGAAGGTGGTGATGACACTGGCGGAGGAGATTGGCGCTGTCGATTCGGTTGGGGCAGTCGGTGGCGTGATGTACTAGGCGCTTGTCGCCGGCGCAAGGGTGGCAGCGGGAGGCGACGAGAATTGGAGTCTGAGTTTTGGGTGTTGCAATGTAGAGAGAGATGAAGAGAGGACGAAGATGTACAATGTAATTTGGGATTTTTTTTGATTTTCGGAGAAGGAAGATGAGCAGTAAGGATTTGGATTTTCTGGGGATTTTCGAAGGAATTTGAGAATGTTTTTGCTACAATTAGTTTTTTTATTCTTACTAGGGTTTGGAGATGGGGCTAGGATTTTGGGAAGAGAGGAGAGCTAGGTTTGGAATTTTTTTTAAAGAAAGAAAAAGAACTAGGGTTTGGGAGAAGCTAGGGTTTTAGAAGAGGGGAAGAATTTTTTTTGAAGGGGATTGAAACCAAGAGCCGTGATACCATGATGTAATACAGAAGGATCACAATCACCTTCAAAGTAGAAATTGAAAATCAGAGTTTTTAAAGAAGAACTAAAAAAGGGAATTAGGTTTCAAAAGAAAGAGATAAGAAAACTGAGTAAATTTGGGCTTCGCACTCCTTACACTACGGGCTTCACACCCCACTCTAAAGAACTCAAGAGCTCAAGAAATTTAAACTTGAAAATGAGCAGAAATTTAAACTTGAAAACTCAAGAGCTCAAGAAATTTAATTCATCATTGTCTACTGATAATAGAAATCTGGGGCCTATTTATAGACTTTACAAATGAGCATTTCTAAGAGATAACCGATGTGGTACTAAACACTCGCATAAAAGAAGACATCTAACTCAAAAATAAACTAATGTATAAAAAACAATTAGCAACTGGTGATGTCCTCATCACTAATACTAATTGGCCTTATAAGGGCATTCCAATCTTGTGTTTCTTAATGGAAGTCACTGGCTTATGGATCCCACACAACAAAATTGAATTTGCATTTGGATCTAACAACACTAGTTGCTCGGTAATTCTGTAACTAACCTTTTGGATCCTAAGGAGGAAGCTATCCAAATTTGGTGTTTACTTGACAACTTATCCTGTATCTATGGCAAACCATCACCTTACATCTTTTCTGGGCTCTTTGAATACAAGTGCCTTTTGTAAGAACTTCTCAACCAGCCTACAAAACGATTAAGTGCTTGTGTTACATAGATGGCTATCCACAAATATTGGCCAATCCTCTCTTGGAGCTTAGTAGGCTTGTCTTCTACCCTAGAATTTAAATTTGAAGGAAATGGGTCATGTGGGATGAGGGTTCTTTTGAAAAAAATAAAAATTTCCTTTTGTGCTTCTTCTTCTTCATTTCTTTGGGTGAGTGGGCACATCTTTCTTCCATGCATGTCGGTTGGAATCTAATCTTGGATCTAGATAGTGACAGTAAAACCTGTTGGTGCAATCAGTGTGCCAACAAGTCCTTGTAGCCAACTGTTTAAATTTTGTGCTTCAAGACATGTGAAACCTGCAAGTTAAATTACTGTCAGTTCTTTTCAACACCCAGTGACACATCTTAATCACTGACCAGAAAAATCTGTTTTCTAGTTCCATTTATTTGCATATCATGTCTAGAAGTCCCAAAATACTGTTTCACCCTTTTCTATGTTAATAAGGTATATCTATCATCATTATCTCTTCTCTCTTTCTCTTTTTTTTCCAAAGAGAGCGAGTGTTTGCTGGCATTAACACACTTTAAGATGAAAATTCTATTAATTTCTTTGCAATGGACAAAGATGATGATGACAAGAAATCAAGTTTTGGAGAATGTGCATCTGATGAGAATTACCCAGTTGGTAATTCAAATGGTAACTAGTTGACAAGTGAGGCAATGGAGAAACTACTCTATTGTGGCACCATTTCTGAGTTCTTTTTTCTTTTTTCTGTTTCAATTTGAGCTTTTACTATAGTTTTGGTCTATAAAGCATGGACACGGATACAAGTACGGGATATGGGATATGGGTATGACAGGATAGGGACACGTGGATATGACTAATTTTGAAAAATTGGGACATAGGTACGTCATGGTTATGGCAAATATTACACATATATATTTGTATTTTTGTGTCATTATACATGGAGATACAAATATAATATACAATGCACAAATATACATATGGGATAAAAATATGATATCATATATCTATAAATATATAATAGCAATTAAACTATACTTTATGTGTCCCTTAGTGCTCATGATCTATAGCATGAATTTGTAACTTCACAATAGTTCGAACACAATATCTTAAATGTAATTAAACCTTTTCGTGTCATATAAACCAGTAACTTATGTGAATGATTCTTATTGAGAAACTAGACAAGTTCTCATAAACTAGTCAAGTTCTATGGATGCAATAAATCCACAAGTAATACAACCGTGAACTTTCATTCAAAGTTAGATTTTTTTGTTTAAATTTGTAGTCTTAGTTACGTCTAGGATACGTCTCCCATGCATTTAGAATATGTTGCAAATTTTAGGATACATTAGAGAAGTATCTAACACAGATCAATAAGTATCGGTCAAGTATCAGTGTATCCAAGTATTGGAAAAGTGTCGGTCATGGGTACGCCTCCCTCTACGAAGTATCCGTGCTACATTGGTGCGAGCTAAAACAAGCATTGGTGCGAGCTCAATATCATTAGAACTTGGATTTTTTTTTTAACTCCTTGGTCATTCTTTAACCAGTGAGTTGTTCATAAGTTACTTGCGTGCTTATCTGTGTGATTCTCAATTACTCATGCCTTTTTTGTATATGCATAATGATACTCCAATAATTTTGATATCAAAGGCTCACCATTCCTTTTATTTTATTGAAGTCAGTCATGTTTTATTTCTTTTTCCTCGGGTGAATTCTTTTTTTTTTTTTCATGATTTTGTTTTTTTCTCTGGTGCCTTTCCTCCTTATTTTTTATAATTAGATAACAGCTTGATGCTAAACTGATAAATACATTCCAAGTATTTCATGTTTTTTCCTTTAGTTTTTACTTGCATGTTTGATCTTATGAATCATTTTCCCTGCAGATATTCTTGTTCCGCTTGACAACTATATTTCTAGGGGTACAGCGCATTTCCTTTCATGCAAAGATCCTGACTATCAGCAAAGTTTATGGAATATGCTTTCGTCTGTGAGTTAACAACATGTCCTGCTCCCGTGTTTTACTAAATAGTCTCATGAGATCATTTCCCTCTGGTTTTTTGATAGTATGAGCTGGATCTTTCTTTATATTTATTTATTATTATTACTACTTTTTTTTAGGGTTGTTTTGTGTGTGTGTGTGTGTGTGTGTGTGTGTGTGTGTGTGTGTGTGTGTGTGTGTTTTGAGAGGGGGGGGGGGGGGGGGTTGCCCTGTATGGGTCCAATTTGGCCACATATTAGTTTAACATCATTCCTCGATCTTTCTTATTCGTCGTTGTATATAATATTAAAACTGTAACACTATGCAGATTATGTCTGACAAAAATATGGAAGACAATGACATTGAGCCTGCACCGAAGCTCATTGAAGTAGTATTCCAGAACTGCAAAGGTCAAGTGGATCAGTGGGTTGAGCCGTATCTCAGGATTACAATTGATCGACTACGTCGAACGGAGAAGTCATACCTAAAATGTCTTCTGATTCAAGTGGTGAGAATTATTATTTATTTGTTTGCTTCTTCTGAGGAAGTATTCATGATTGAATCTCTTTTCTTCATTGTAATGTTAAGAATTCTAATTTGCTGTTGAATGCTTAACTATTTGGACATATTTGTGTGTTTTTATTTACAGTCACTTAGCTATATGCTTCTTTAGCATTTGAAAATTCTTTCCTTTTGCACTGAAAATGGGACCAAAAAAGCGTTATAATTTTTATGTTTCCCTGCAAATTTGACAGATGCTGCTTCATATTATGAAACTTTTACATTATTTACTACAACTATTAGCGTTTGATTCTCATGCCAAATACTTGAAGTCTGTCTCTTGACCTTTTACATTATTTAATCTCTCTCTCTCTCTCTCTCTCTCTCTCTCTCTCTCTCTCTCTCTCGATCAGCTCACATAGGAGGGACTATCTCCTATGTCGTGGTGGCAAAATCTCGGCCCTAGATTTGGGGCTGTGTAATAATAAGTGACAGGGTTGGTAAGTTTGCAAAAAATCCCTTCTCTCTGGCCTCGATCAAACCCCACAACTCAAACTCTCGATCTCTCTTATCCCCTTCTTTTTAGTCTCCCCCTTCTCTCTCCTCTCTTGCCTCAATCAAACCCCTCCTCGCCACCGCCCCCACCTCTCTCTCTCTCTCTCTCTCTCTCTCTCTCTCTCTGTGTGGGGATCTCACTGCCGCCCTTGTTCCAACTCTCTCTATTCTCTCTCGCTCTTGAACATGAACCCATCCGCCGCCTTCTCTGTGTCACCGCCGCCCTCGTCGCCCCAGCCTTTCGATCTTGATCTCACTGCTGCTTTTGTCCCAACTCTCTCTATTCTCTCGCTCTCAAACTTGATCCCTAACCCATTCACCACCCTCTGTCGCCGCCGTCGTAGCCACCCAGCCCCTCTCGATCTTGATCTCGCTGCCGCCCTTTTCCCAACTCTATCTATTCTCTCTCGTTCTCGAACTTGATTCCGAACCCATCCGCTGCCCTCTCTCTGTATCGCCGCCGCCATTGTCGCCTCAGCCTCTCTTGATCTTGCCGCCACCCTCGTCTCAACTCTCTCTGTTCTTGCTTTCGAACTCGAACCCTTCACTTTCTACTTTGGTGTTGTCATGATCATGAGAAGCTTTTTTTAGCTATCATGCATGTCAACGTGTGGGCTATCGCTCGCAACCCCCAAGCTGGGGGAGAATCCATTGGAGTTCCGACCACAAAGATTTGAAGAGAATATCGATATTAATGGGAATGATTTTCACGTGCTGCCCTTCGAAGTTGGAAGAAGGGTTTATCCTGGAGCACAACTCGGTCTCAACTTGGTGCACTCTATGTTGGGACATCTCCTGCACCACTTCAAATGGGAGTTGCCGGAAGGGGTGAAGCCGGAGGAAGTTGACATGTCCAAGAATCCTGGGATGGTTACCTTGCATACGCCCTTACAAGCGGTCACAATTTCTAGACTGCCATCGCATTTGTATAACCACGTGCCTGTTGATATGTAAAGAGTTGTGTCAAGTCATTTTTTTTCTGAGTTAAGTTATAAGTTTCAGCTTATGAAATGCTTTGTATTGTTTTCAGACTGTAGATTGAATGCTGAAAATGCTTAATGGGTAAATAAGCTAGTTGGTAGATTGAGAAATGAGAGGATACCTGTGAGAGTTAAGTGGGAAGTGACTGTACTGTGAATTAATGAACAAAGTTCTTGGATAGACGAAACATTGAGGATGCACACTTGTTATTTTTTTAGCTTGCAGCTGAACTAGTAGTGCTGTGAGATTTCTATTTGAATTAATTTCTTCATGTTGATTGAGCTACAACAATTAAAGCATCACAACCTCAAATGTTGCTAGTCAAATCTCTGTGACAACTCCAGTTGTCACATTCAGAAAGAATCTCAGATGACACAACATCCATAATAAATTGAAATTTCAACTACTTACAAAAGAGGCGAAGTAACATAGAAGCAGAAGATGACCCATCTATTCAAACACCATGAAATTAACATTGTTTCAGACATCCATAACATTGTTTCAAACATCCCCAAATTGCAATCACATCCAGACATCATTAAATTAACATGACTTAATAGCTACATATCCAAATAAAAATTCTATCGAGTCAAACAATTTGTTTTGAGTATCCATTCCATTTCTTTACAAAAGTGTTACCGGACAACCTCTTCAATGTTCAACAATCATCATACTAAGCTAAATGCAGTAAGCACCCTCTTTACAAAAAGAGTGTCGGTCTCCAAAATGCTTTGGTGTTACTCCCCCATGTGATGAACTTGGCCAATATCAATAGGCAAAATTAGAGACTTGAAAATATACAAAGGGGACTCGGTACCTAACTAGTCAATATATAATAGCTAGAATTCCAAAATTCAAACAATAATTATAAACACCAAATAACTAACATATACATGCTGAGCTGAAATGAGTGCTACAAACCGCAAAAAAGTGGCTGGAATTAGTGTTGGAAATTGCATCTCCTTTGCATCATATGCTAAATCTCCTTATCTGAAAAAATTCATAAAAACAAAAATTAGTATGACAGGTTATTTAAATAAGAGTTAGGTCATGTGAACAAATAATTAGGGGCTTTAATTGAACTTACCAACATGGTACAACTGGTTCTTTGGTGTTCGAATTGTCCGCAATTCCCACTTTTTTTTTTTGTCTCTTTATTTCTTAGTGGTGCTTGAATCTTGATTGTAATCTGTAGGACACTTTGATGACCCTTTGTTTTAATAGGACCATCGGGGTCTGAAACAAAGATTTCTTCACCCAATCTCAATACCACGAGAGCACTTGATCCAATTTCGTTCAATATGGGAATCTTGAGCATGGATCTCCTTGGACATCACTTTCTTTTTGGCCTCTAGAATCTTCTAACATACTCTTAAGTCTAGACATGAGAGGTTCCGGTTCTGACGTCATTTCAAGTGCATCATTAAACTTGGCTCGAAGGGCCCACAATCTTATGATCCCACACTGTTTCATGCTATTTCCATTTTTTCTTAGATTCATAACATTATCAAATCCAATATTTTTTGCCTTGCATCAATCTTTCGCCTATGCAATGCATAACTTTCTGGAAAGTTTTCACTTGATTATTAAGCATGATATGCAAGATGTGCCGACATAAAATACTATTTGTTTCAAGTTTTGCGCCAGTGCATGCGACAGTAAGCTAGCCAACTTGATCAAAAGTCACCTCTTCCCACTTATCTTGGTAATTGGAGAATATTGAACTTTAAAAATTCTTTTCGATCCTTCCTTTTAGAGCTCTTCATGAAAAGTGACACCATCAAGGGCTCCATTTGAAAAAGCTTTAATATCTCTCTAGTAAATAATTTTTCAGCTTGCACTCAATGTTGGTGTGAAATTATTTAGATTCATGAAATATTCATGTGATTCAGAGGAACGACAAGCTGCTAAGGCTTTGTCATATTGACAGACAAAGTCAACAAGCTGAGTTTTTGAATTGATAAAGCCATCAAAGAAAGCATTGGTGCTTTCACTCCTCTGACTGCTTGTCATTCCTACCCAAAATACATCTTTCAGGTATGCATCTACTCAATGTTCTCGCAATCTGTACATCTTCGATAACCAACTTGATGCGTTTTCATCTATGACAAACTTTTCCTTTAGAGTCTTCCATCGTTCCTCACGCTTGCTTATGGTACTTGCTTGATACCAACTGTTAAAGAATTTAGAGAACTCATCTCCATAACAACACTTCTCGGCAATATGATTGCCGATATGCCCAGAACAAAAACACTTTCGAGTATTAGGGAAAATCTTTTCTATAGCCCCCCTTATTTGTGGATCTTGATCTGTGATGATTGCTTTTGGTGCAAGTCCATGCATACACTTGAGCCACTGGGTGAAGAGCCACACAAATGTATCTTCTTGCTCATATGCAAGCAATGCCCAACCGAAGAGTGTGGACTTTCGATGATGGTTAGCTCCTGTGAACGGAGTAAAATGAAGACTCAAATGGTTGGTCCTGTATGTAACACTGAAGACTATCACGTCCCAAAACTTAAATAGGATGATTTTGATCTCCCATCAGCCTAGAACACGCTTCTCATCATACCTAAATGATCAACCTACATAACAAAGTAGAAATCTGGATCCGTCGCTCTCCGGTCTTGAAAATTCCTAATGATAGAGATGCACTCATTTCCGATGTTATTCTTCCTTATTGTTCTGATATGATCGCTGCATTGTTGTGGAGTGATTTGCGAACCATTTTGACTCCCATATGTAACATGAGGCACCCGGGAAATATTAGGAGTAATTCCTTCTTGACTAAATTTTTGGATGTAGCTCCTTGCAACCTTTATGCGATGCTGCTTCCTGTGGGAATAATGATGAAACACTTTATTAGGGCTTGTGATGTCATGTGTGTGCTCCCCCACAAACTTAATAACCACCCATGTGTCCGAAGAAGTCAACTTGATTTTCATTTTGGCTCCACAACTCACTCTCTTGTTAGGTTTCTTACTGATTACTTTTCCCAATTCTCTTTTATCCGTTATCCTTTTCTTCCCAGCCTTGTTACACACAAAATTTCGAGAAATAACTATATATGTAGCAGATGCTGATTATTAATGGATTCTTTATGAATTCCGAAGCCACAATGAGGCACATATGGATTATAGTAGTTGTATGCCTCAACATGTATAAGAAACTCCTAACCAATATATGGTTTTTCTTCGGTAAGAGATTTGCTCTCATTTCGGTTTACCTCATTCACATTGAGTGAATTTTGTCTCTTCTCCTCTTGAACCACTAGGTAGAATGTCATTCATTTCAACATCATCCATCACCATACATTCCTTAGAAGAGTTTAAAAGAAGCAATAAGAATGCCAACATAGAGATCAAAATTCACATTAACTTTTCATATTCGAGAAAGAAATCTACAACCAATATAACCGAGACCAGCTTATGGAAAATCACCACATTAACTTTCTATATTCAAGCGTAGAGTCCCAATTTACTTCCCCATTCCCCGATCATCTAGCATGCAACAATATCAAATTGAACATATTTTTATAGAGAAAAAAGCATATACAGAAAAAATCATATGTTTTGAATCAGTAGTCATCGGCTAGAGCTTATGCTTAGGGGTCTCAACAATATAATTGGCAAAAGTTCAAAGAAATATTGCAATGTTAAATTATTTGACCTCGATTGATAAAGTAAGCACGATCATGACATAATTTATAATGAAAACTAAAATCTAAGTAAATCCATACCTTGCCTTCCATCACCGCCACACATGAATTTATAGTACTCGGATCTCAATAATTACGTTCACAATTGGCTTTGATCTGATTGGTTAGAAAAGAAACCATAGTTCCTAAAGCATGGAAAAAAGAGTAAATGAAGAGTAAATTATTTAACCACAACGTTTATCTGAATGCTCTCACTGCAGATGTCCATCTTTAAGATAATATAGGCGATGCTAATTAGAGAGTTGGGTCGAGGAGGGCGTTGATGGCGTGAGAGAGAGAGAGAGAGGTTGTGGTGGTGAGGGTGGCAGGGGATGGGTTCGGGATCGAGTTCGAGAGGGAGAGAGAATAGAGAGAGTTGGGACGATGGCGGCGACAAGATCGAGGTAGAGAGAGTGGCTAAAGAAGAGAAGGGTTTGATTAAGGCAAGAGAGAAGAGAGAGGGAGAGAGGAGAGGGAGAAACTAAAGAGAAGGAGATGAGAGAGATCGAGAGTTTGAGCTGTGGGGTTTAGTTGAGGCAAGATCGAAGTTTTTTTTTTTTTTGTGGCAAACTTAACAACCCTCTCACTTATTATTACTCAACCTCATATCTGACACTGAGATTTTGCCACATAAGCGACATAGGGGGTAGTCCTTCCTATGTGAGTTGATTTCCCGTTTTCTCATATATATATGTGTGTGTGTGTGTGTGTGTGTGTACACACATATATGTATATGTACACACACATACACACACACACACACACACACATATATATATATGTATATATATATGTGTGTGTATATATATATATATATATATATATATATATATATATATATATATATATATATGTATATATATAAAGGCTCTAGGTATTATTGAAGCGGACCTCTCCATGTTATGTAACATGGCACCTAAAACTCTTCAATACTTATTCTTTGAGTGTTCCTTTTTCTCTTACATTTGTCAACTATGTAAAGATGAAACTAGGCATCACTGATGGTTCAATGGGGAGCCTGATCATAGAAGCCATCAAGATCCAGTCTAGATTCAGAAAGAAAAAGAAACTTACAATATTGGCAATAACTGTATTGTGTGCTATTGTCTGGCATATCTGGGAAGAGAGGAATGAGTGTTTTCGACCACAAGGCAAGACACAAGATACAGGTCTTCAGAGCTCTTTATGAAGACGTCAAAGAGCTCATGAAGACATGTCAGTGGAAAGAGAACATGGATATCACCTCTCTATGTAATTTCTCTAATTGGGATGTTTGATTACTTTGTATCCTACTATCTGTAGCATACTAGCTCTTAATCCAGTGTATAGTAAGTGGTGACGGCCAGGGTCCTCTTCCCTCTTCTACATATATATGGTAGGTGTAATGTATGTGTGATTCTTATATGAATGAAAGCTAACTTTTCTACACACACACACACACACACACACACACACACACACACACATATTCATGGGACAGAATTAGGTGCTGGACAAGTTTGTCTGAAATGAGTTTACTAGCTTAACTTTGCATGTAAAGTCTTAAATTTTTAGAAGTCAAATCTGAACACCCCATAACAGTTGTCTCTTAATTTCTATTATATTATAGTCACCTGTTAGAATCCTGATTAAACATCCAATGTGATGCTGGGCTTTGAATTGAGTTTTCAAATTCCTGCACTGCCCACACTATTAGGGCATACATAATGGTAAAAGATTTGTCTCTTTTGCTGCACTTGGGCATACGTGAGCATCTTCTTTACGTTCCTTAGTTGTGTTGTATTTATGTCTGTGTTGACTTGTCTGACTCTCTTATCTTGTCCTTAATTTCTCAAATGTGTGTATTTCTTACACTTAATATTCACATTTCTCATTTATCCTTTTTTGAACAGTCTAATCTTAATATTCTGATTCATGCAATTCTGATGTTGTTTGTTTGGATCCATCTCCATTTTCATTCTCTGATGCTTTGCACCATGCAGCAACATTATATCACTTGATACATTTGCTACACTCAGTTTATGATTAGAAAGGGGAAAAAAAAAATCTCAAGTGGCCACTGGCATGCATGTTTTCTGGCAATTCATGAGATAAACCTGTTTACTCACGGTCTCTACTTTAGTTAGGAATATTCTCCAAATTATTCAGTTCTTACATATAGATATAGATATGTGACATAGACAGTCAACATTGTGGAATTGTTTGGCTATCAATTTTAGTTGAAACCTCAATTTTCAGTTCCATATCAATGAAATGGCATTTCACGCCTGGAACACCCAAATGAGAATTGTTCTTTCTGCTTGGTTCACCTTTTGTCTGCTCGATCCAAGTATTCATTATGTGCTTTCCATGTACCGACTCTGCTGAGTATACTTGCAAATTACAGAATCTTGTTATGGGGTATTGTCATGTCTCAATTTTCTGCCACCATGTAATTGACAAGTTGTTGCAGAAGAATGAATTGTATGTGGCCTGATCAGTAAATCTCATTTTTGTCAACTTGGTCTTGAATATATGCTTACTTTGATCCTATCATGGGTTATATTACCTCTTTCATTGAAAACATTAACATTTCCTTCTTATTTTATTTTACATTGGTCTTCTCCCTTTCTATTCTCTTGAACTTCAAACCTCTTGATTTATTGGTATTGTAACTTGATTTGACTGCAATTGCACATACATTTACATTTAAACTTCCCACTTGTTGTTGTTGTTGTTTTTAGATTATTACTACTGAAAACCCATCTATTGCATTCATCAGCCATCCAAGTTTTCTTTACTTGGTTTTTTCCTACACTGGAGTTTGATATTAGTGATACCAATAGTTTATGATATGTTCTAGTCTAACTTTTAGTTTTAATCAATGAAGATAATAATTATAATTAAAGGGGAAAAGTTCTTGGGGCCTTTAGTTTAACTTGACTTTTATTTGGCATCTTCAAATCCCTCCCTGCAACCACCAAAAAGAAAAGGAAGGGAAAAAAGGAGAAACCAACAAACCTGTTATTTTGTGAGACAAGTTTCTTTCAAACCTTCTCTCCAGTCGGGAAAAACAGAATGTTTTAACTCAAAACTAGCATTTTGCACAACCACTGTAAGTTGTATGTTTTACGTTTCCAAATCAGACAGTTTAAATTTTTTCAAGAGTATGTTTTTAGGTTTTATCTTTAGGGCATCAAAGGGTGTGAAAAAAATCTCCAAGAACCGAGGTCCTCTAGATGTTTTTGCAGAATAAAATATGAAGTAAATGGAGTACATTACACAAAATTTTGGCCTCCTAACCCAGTGCAAATGTCTGGTGCCTGAAGCTCCACTGCCAGGTAACGACACCTAGAAACACTGACAAAATAACCCTCAAATGTAACCCCATGACCAGTATAGAATCTGATCCAACCATGTCAAACATGAGTAGTTCTTGTCAAGACTCAAATATTGGATCCAAATGATGCCTCAAATGGAACCTGTCACTGCACCTGGACCTTAAACGTACACGTTTTCTTCGTAACATTAACACTATAAGTTATAACTTGAGGTTTGGCAGAGTAAGCCTTCTCTTATGTGAGGTTTGTTGTGATGGTTATACCATAGTTATATACAAAATTACACCTTCCTTGATTCCAATATGGTTTTTGAGTCAGAGATGGTAATTTGTATCTTACGATGTTACCTTTGCATGAGATTTATTGAAATGACTGCATAAATTTGTCAAGTTTAATCACATTCCCTATATAAATTTTAGTGCATTGTCTAGTTTTTATGTATTCACATGCTTCATTTTAATGAGAGTAGATTTCGATCAATTTCTCATATAGCACACCCCTTTCCGTATTTACAGCACGTAAGAGCCTTCCTATATTTGTATTTTTATTCTTAAAATGTTGATATATGGTTGCGTAGTAACGATATATGTTTTTATTCCTGTATCAACTTTGTCTTCAAGCTTTCTTATTTATTGATTATCCTTGACCATGCTTTGGATATCTAGTCACTAGTCTCTCGAGTTCAAGCTGAACTAATAGATGTTTCTCTTGATACTTTATTAATAGCTTTGTTATTTATATATATTCATGACGAAGGTCTTGCTATTTCTGCAGATTGCTAACGCACTCTATTACAATGCTTCTTTGACACTTGGACTACTTCATAAACTTGGTGTTGCAACAGAAGTTTTTAATCTGTGGTTACAAATGCTTCAGCAAGTTAAGAAGAGTGGTGCTCGTGCGAATTTTAAGAGGTAAAGTTTAGTGTCATCAGTCATTCAACCATTTTGTCCTTAACTCATTCTTTTATTTAAAAAAAAAAAAAACCCTGTAGAGAACATGACAAAAAGGTTTGCTGCTTGGGGTTGACATCACTGCTCGGCCTCCCTGAGGAGCAGCTGCCAGGAGAAGCTTTTGGACGTGTTTTTAATGCCACACTTGAGCTACTTGTTTCTTACAAGGATCAAGTTGCAGGTGATTATGAATTTGATTTTCTTTGTTTTTGAATCATAATGCCTTCGAGCTTCTACTAATAATTCCTTTTCTCCTCATTGTGAAACTTTATTGACTTACAAGTGTTTAGCACATAATGTTTTTTTTCTCAGTGTAGCCATTCTCTTCGTGCATTGTAAAATTCTATGCCCTTTTCTTTTTTCTTTTCTATCAATTTTTAGGCTGCATTTCTCCATCTTTACCTTTTCTTCTTGTTCACTTCATGAAGTTTTGTAGCTTCTGCTATTTAAAGGTGGGTCTCTGGTCATAAGTGTAGGGTGGTGTTCATCTAATCTTTCTTTCATTTTACCTTGTGGGCAGAAGCTAAGAAGGAATATGATGACATGGATGGTTTCAATCTGCCGAGGAAGATGAGGATGAGTCCGACAAAGAAATGGGAGAAGATGATGAGGAAGGCGATGAGGCAGACACTCTCAAGTTCCAAAAATTAGCAGCTCAGGTTTGTAATGCTCGAGTCCAATCTTCCATTGATCATGACCTGTATCTACGCACACATATATACATTAATGCACATGCATATATAGATTGTTACATAAATGAACAACACATACACAAACAACTAGGGCACACACGCGCGCACACCCGTGTGTGAAAATATAAATATAAAAGTCACTTTTTTGATAAATACATGATCTCATGACGTGCAAGTAAGGCATGGGTTGTGCATATGGGCCCTGCACTGACCTTAGCCCCCAACATTTTCTTTACTGTGGTTGGGCATTATTTGGTAGTGAATGAGGCCCTTGCCAATATGGCGGAGAGGTGAACTTGACTATAAGAATTCAAATATAGCTGAGAGATATTCTTGATGCGGATTATATAGCTGGATAAATGGAACAGAAGCTGCTTCTGT
This sequence comes from Agave tequilana, assembly GCA_038442645.1. Taxonomy (NCBI): domain Eukaryota; kingdom Viridiplantae; phylum Streptophyta; class Magnoliopsida; order Asparagales; family Asparagaceae; genus Agave; species Agave tequilana. The sequence continues at coordinate 66,260 of JAVJIF010027455.1, forward strand.
TGTTGTTATGTGATCTAAGTTATTGTTGGCTAAAAACCGCAATATAACTTATGACTTGAATGGTTCCTTTCGCTGGACAATAAATGGTGCAAATATTCAAGATGGATGGAACAGAATTTGTGAAATTGTGATTGATATATGAGGATTCTGGGTAGGCTTTTGCGAGGAATATGCACACAGAGAAGCTAGAGTTGTGCAAACTGAAGAGGTGGGTGTACAACTCTAAAAGGAGCTTCATACATGACAAGGGGCTGCTGAATAAAGAGTAGTTTATGTTGAATGTTATGAAAGAAGAGGGAAGTAACAAAAGCTGACGTGAAAGTTCCTAGGTAGATGTTGGAAAAGCAAAAACATGATAGCCAGAGAAGGCATCATAATATTCGCCACATATGGTTGAAACCAGATAAATTGACTCAATTTTCTTAGGGTTCCTGTTGATTCATGAGCTAGTGTTAAGTCTTTCATATGTAAATTTGATCAGGTGATCGGGGGACTAGATTTTAATTTCTTACCATATATATGGGCTAATTTATTTTAAAGGAAAAAAGCCATTTTACAACAAAGCTGACAGAAACTCCCGAGACTACTTAGGAAAATCTATGCCATATCCTGAAGGATCAATTCGTGCAGGAGCAAATCCCTAATGAAGTATTGAACATAGCATTAATTAACCAAGTCTGTGATGCAAGTCAGATTTGAGTCATATGTTTCTTTGTGGGGTAGGTAGGCATTGCTAGAATATAAATATATTGCCTTCAGCTCTCAGTTTTTTTGTAGTGGCAAAGACTTTAATAAGGAAATAAGGATTTTAATATGATATAAGAGCAACTCAGGTTCAATTCCCATCCAGCAGTACATTTAAAAGTGGATTAAAAAACAAAAGTTACCTCTGTGCAAAGGCCCAAGTTTTATCTCATAAAATTTGTGCTCGACATGCGGGGGCGTGTTATAATATAAATATATTATACTTATCTTTACCGCACCTTTGGAGTTTTGGTGTAGCGGCGGAGACTTTAGGCATTAGTACCTTTAGAGGTTGGGTGTCGTTGGTAAAAACTTGTTATATCTTTCTTTATCATGCTTCACATCTGATCCATGTTTGATGTGAAAAGACTTGTATGTTGGTGAAGTTATAATTAAATCATGTTATTCATTTGCCTTTTTGGTTATTTTTTTTTACCCAACTTCCCTTTGCTAGTATTTTCCTCATTTTTTCAGACTATGATGTTTGAAAAGAAAGCCGTGTTTACTCTATATTGATTCTTTTAAAACTATTTTAACATGGCGAGTAACAGTGCATCCCAATGGTACAATCACTTAGGGTGTGGAGGATCAAATCCTATGGCTACAACCCTCTCTCTCAAGAAAAGAGAGAGTAAAAAGATGTTTTTGAGTACACTGTATTGTTATTATTATTGTTCATTGGACATCAGGCAAAGGCGTTCCAGCCAGATGATGATTATGACTCAGATGATGATTATAGTGATGACGAGGAGTTGCAGTCACCCATCGATGAGGTGGACCCATTTATTTTCTTTGTAGAATCTGTCAAAGGTAATGGTGAAAATGGCTTTTTTCTGATTTTCACTTCCTATTTGCCATATTCCGTTTGTATTGGGAAAATATCTGATGTGAAAATTATGTTCAGTTGTGCAAGCTTCCAATCCCCAAAGGTTCCAGAACCTTATGCAGACATTGGATTTCCATCATCAAGCTCTTGCCAGTGCGATAGCTCAACATGCCGAACAGAGGAAAGCAGAGATAGAGAAAGAGAAGTTGGAGAAAGCAACTTCCTCATGATCTGTGCTATAGATCAAATTTGAAGTTTTCATCTGTAGCATTCTCATCGTCAACCACTACTTCAGGTTGTAGGAATACCTAGGTTGGTTGGTTGCAATGCCTCATGTATGGGTTTGGCTCAGTTGCCGGAGCTTTCAGTGCCAAAAGTGTTGGTCAGGTCCAAGGCTTTTTCGCAAGGAAGTGGAGAGCCTGATAGCAAGCTCTGGTTCTAGCTTTTGAAGTTGGTCCTTTGCATGCTCGCAACAACGTTTCTTCTTTGATGGGGTGGGTTGTCGTCTCCCCATCTGTTGTGTCAAGTCTCTTTTTTGATTTTCTTTTTCTGGTCTTACACAGACAAGCCTATTTGGTGGGAAGAATATCTCCCTGTTTTTGCGGTCCCAATTTGGTCAGGGTATCTTGTTTCAAAGGAGCCCTACAGTGAGGGGTTTCCAATATAGAGTGTACATGATTTTTTTTTTTTTTTTTAAGGTATCATTATGACCCATCAATGTTACTATGTTAATGTTTTGGAGTGGGGAAACTTTTTGTATTTCTAGGTCAGTGCCCCCTTATATGGTTGATTGTATGTAAACCTATTCATTCTTTATCACGGCTATCATAATGGTGGGACTTTATTGTGAATTGTTTTGATCGGGGCTTGAATCAATGATGAGCACAGCAAATTTTTCAAAGGCAACTTTCTTAAGTGGAGCCTGCTTTTGTTGGCTCTTTTGCTTGTTTAGAGAAGGAATCTGTTTTTCCTTTTTGTATGCCATAGTTTCTCCCTTTCGCCGCTTTTTATCTACTCTTTGGGCATCCTCCATTGATTGTTTTGGAGTAGCCTATTGGATGTTGTTTGATGCCATCATATATCTAAGTGATGCAATGTGCTGCTACGTTATTGGATATGTGATAAACTCTGTTCTTGGTGGTACTTGGTTTTCTTTATCCGTTGTTTCTTGATGCTACATTACCAATTTACTCCTAGATCTGTTGCTGATTTTGTGATTGATAGTGTTAGAAGTTAATTGTATCGGCAATGCTACATTACCAATTTCCAATCTTGCCTTCTTTCAGTCATTTTCATCAGCATAGGTTTATAGAACAGAATTGAATAAATTTGATTCGGTTGTTGCGTGGAGAGTTCATATTCTTAGTTGTTATTTTGAGAGCTCAGTATTTCTTTTGCTCTCCTTTTCTCCCTTTTCCCCTTTCTTCTTTCTATAAATGTAGTCCAAGGCCACAGAGACAGTGAAGAGAACTTAACCGCGTATGCAGAAGGTAAAGAAAACACAAGACCGAGGCTACCTCTTTAGTTCCTCCTTCAAGAATCTAATGCATGGTACATCGTTTCGAGGTATTAAAAAACAACATTGCAGTAGAGTTCTAGTACCTGTTATACAACAAAGAAGAAAGCCTTGCTACGG
>JAVJIF010027456.1:0-40309 GCA_038442645.1 Agave tequilana
TCGGTTCTGCGATAAATACCGAATTCAGAATGTGGCTTCAACTGCCTATAATCCCGCCGCTAATGGCTTGGCGGAAGCATTCAACAAAACGATCATCAAGCTACTCAAGAAATTCGTCTCCTCGAACAAGCGAGATTGGAACGACAAGCTTGGTGAATGTCTTTGGGCCTACCGAACACGGTTCGGACACCGACAGGCAATACGCCTTTTTCCCTGGTATATGTGGTGCGAAGCAGTCATCCCGTTGGAAATCCAGATGCCATCATTGCGAGTCGCTCTGACCACTAAGATCACATCAGAAGACAATGATCGATTGCGTCTTCAAGAGCTCGAAGGCTTAGATGAGAAGCGGCTACAAGCTCAGCAGCATATTGAGCTATATCAAGCTCGAATCTCAAAGGCCTTCAATAAGAAGGTCAAACAGAGGGTCTTCCAGAAAGGAGACCTGGTTTTAGCCGTCAGACGACCGATGATTATGACGCATAAGACCAAGGGCAAATTTCAGCCTAAATGGGAAGGACCGTTTGTAATAGAAACAGTCTATTCAAACGGAGCATACCGCCTTATGACTTCAGAAGGCGACCTACTCATGATGCCGATCAATGGCAAGTTCTTAAAGAAGTATTATCCTTAATCAAGGATCCTTCTCATGATCAAGTTAACATTACACCTCTGATCAAGACCTTCGTGTGCAAAGTACACACAAAGAGAGCCTTTCTCTTCCTCCAAGCGAGATCACACAACCATAAACCAGTAGGAACCTGGCCGTATACTGGTTGTCTTAAAGGAGAGTCAGGGTTACACATACGTTAACCAGACGATCCAATATCCTTAACGATTAAGGACAGAGGAAAATGTTGGCTTTTAAGCCCAACATAAGTCCTCGACAACTCATCATGCTGAGGGGAATAGCATGGCTAGCCCAATTCAAACGGTAGTTGGTAAAGGCATATCAAACCGTTGACAGCTGGGGATTTGCTAAAAATCCTAAGGGACCTGTTCCCGTTTGATTCCCTCTCCAAAGTCACTTACCAATTCTCATCCATAGAATGGTAAGACCACATATGCATTTCGCTGTTACGTTAACATTAAACCTATGACAGCAATTCCCTTGTTTCTCCCCGTGAGAACGAGACCTCCAAAGTCACTTACCAATTCTCATCCATAGAATGGTAAGACCACATATGCATTTCGCTGTTACGTTAACATTAAACCTATGACAGAAATTCGCTTGTTTCTCCCCGTGAGAACGAGACCTCCAAAGTTACTTACCAATTCTCATCCATAGAATGGTAATACCACATATGCATTTCGCTGTTACGTTAACATTAAACCTATGACAGCAATTCCCTTGTTTCTCCCCATGAGAACGAGACCTCCAAAATCACTTACCAATTCTCATCCATAGAATGGTAAGACCACATATACATTTCGCTGTTACGTTAACATTAAACCTATGACAGTGATTCCCTCGTTTCTCCCTGTGAAAACGAGACTTTCTCCTAAATTCTACTACAAACTCGATACTCGTTGACATTTACAAAAGACGGGTATCACCACCTTTGAGCTTGGTGGCGTCTCATTCGGTTATGTCATTGCGACCTCTGAACCAGCAGACAGCCAAGTCTCAATTTTGAGCTTGTTGACATTTACAAAAGACAAGTCTCAATTCCGAGCCTTGTTGACATTTACAAAAGACAGGTCTCGATACTTATTGACATTTACAAAAGATAAGTATCACCTACCTTGAGCTTGGTGGCGTCTCAATCGGTTATGTCATTGCGACCTCTGAACCAGCAGACAGCCGAGTCTCAATTTTGAGCTTGTTGACATTTACAAAAGACAAGTCTCAACCCCGAGCCCTGTTGACATTTACAAAAGACAGGTCTCGATACTTGTTGACATTTACAAAAGACAAGTATCACCAAATTTTGAAGCTTGGTGGCGTCTCAATCGGTTATGTCATTGCGACCTCTGAACCAGCAGACAACTAAGTCTTAACTCCGAGCCCTGTTGACATTTACAAAAGACAGGTCTCGATACTCGTTGACATTTACAAAAGACGAGTATCACCAAATTTTGAAGCTTGGTGGCGTCTCAATCGGTTATGTCATTGCGACCTCTGAACCAGCAGACAGCTAAGTCTCAACTCCGAGCCCTGTTGACATTTACAAAAGACAGGTCTCGATACTCGTTGACATTTACAAAAGACGAGTATCACCAAATTTTGAAGCTTGGTGGCGTTTCAATCAGTTATGTCATTGCGACCTCTGAACCAGCAGACAGCTAAGTCTCAACTCCGAGCCCTGTTGACATTTACAAAAGACAGGTCTCGATACTCGTTGACATTTACAAAAGACGAGTATCACCAAATTTTGAAGCTTGGTGGCGTCTCAATCGGTTATGTCATTGCGACCTCTGAACCAGCAGACAGCTAAGTCTCAATTCCGAGCCCTGTTGACATTTACAAAAGACAGGTCTCGATACTTGTTGACATCTACAAAAGAAAAGTATCACCTACCTCGGGCTTGGTGGCGTCTCAACCAGTTATGTCATCGCGACCTCTGAACTGACCGATAGCCAAGTCTCATCATCCAGCCCAACAAGGACTGTGTTATCAAGAAATTGCAATACAATTTGGAACCGCAATTCAGAGAGAAGAACAAGACTGGAGGTTCGACAAAAGAAGGAAAAAATTTTCATTCATTCCAAAAGAATAAAGTACATGGAGCTACAGGCGCACACTGTAAGATCTGAGCCGCTCTCCAAGCGAGTCCAGCCTCGTCCTCCTGTCATCAGCAGCCTGGGCAAGCGCTTGCGACCTCAGCTCGGCTTCATTGAAATCCATTTCCCGGGTCAGACGAGCTTCAACCTCTGCCAAAGTTGCCCTCTGTGACAGTCCCTGCTGTGAGAGCTCTTCATTTTGAGCCTCAAGCTGCTTAAGCCGCGCAGTTTCTTCAAGACGCACCAGTTTAGCCTTGGATAAAATAAGATTGGCTTTCCTGATCATTTCCTCGGCCTTCCCAATCTTGTCTTCAGCGTCAAGAAGAGCATTGGTGGAGGCGTCAATCGCACTTCCGACCTCCGCCTGCCTTGTTTCCAAGGATTTCAAGTCAGAAGAGATAGCCTTAGCAGCCTCTTGAGCGGCGAGCCGGGCCTCGTGCTTTTGAGCGACAAGACGCGCGAACCGCTCATCAACTAAAGACTCCAAGTCCGAGCTGCTGAGACGGCGCCATTCCTCTACATCCTTCTCAAATTCATCCACCAGGAGTTCCAAAGCAGTAGCCTGGTGATACCCCTCAAAATCCCGAATACTTTCAATGCCACGGGAGAGGACCACCTTTAACTTTGAGAACGGCATATTCGAGCCCTTCAAACCAGGTCGATAGTTCGCCCTAAGCCTTTATAAAAGCTATCGACGAGGTCACCTATGTAGTCGTTCTCAACCTCGGCCACTTCTGGTAGAGAGGTAACTTCAGAGAAATCCACCAGCCTGGTCGACACTATCGTGGAAGGAGCAATGGGAACATCAACAGCAGGGCAGATTGTCAGTGATCTCTGAGGAGTTTTCATGGAAATCAGTGCGCTAGCCACCGCTGAGGTAGGCTGGCAACCATCTCCTGAACAGCAGGCTCAACCACCAGAGTTGGAGAAGTAGGGCTTGTAATCACCCTCAGTTCCACACTTGGCAAAATTGTCGGCACCTCGCTCGTTGATATAGTTGGGAGTGAGGATACCTCCGAAACTGCTCCCCCTTCAACCTCTGATCCTTCGGCTGACTTGGGCCGATAAGAAGGCAGGTCGCCGTACAGCGCATCCAGCACAGCAGCATCCGCCGCGGTCGAAGCACTCATGTCACCCCTTGACCCTTCGGGGGGATCTTCCGGCTCTCTTAAAGCTGATGTACCTTGAGGCCGAACACCTGTAACAAGACTACGATTAGTCGGGACGCTACATGCAAAAGAAGCCAAGAGGTTAGGACAGTACCAAAGGATGATGTCGCCTCGAACATCTCGTTAGCCGCATCAGTCTCCAGGGGCTCCATCGGAAAATTTTTGCCAGAATCAGCACGAACAGCCGGCTCGCTTTCGCTTTCCGAGTATCCTGTGGACCACCCAATAGAGCTCGATGCCTCAGGACTTCCTTTAGAAGTCCCAGCGCCCGAAGGACCGATGTCGGCCACATCACCTCCAGACTCCTCCGGACGGGCACAAGAACCAGCTTCAGCTCCATAAGTGAATAGGGGATCATATGTTCCCCTTGCTCTCAAGCTGCCTCAACTCCTACAATCAAGAAGAATTGATAATAAGTCAATGGGAACACACAAAAAGGCGTATTATATGGACAGGGTTAACCTTACCCAGACCCGGAGCGAATTCACCGCTAGTCGGTTCAGCAACCGACGGTTCAGCCGCTAATAGGCTAGCAGGAGGAATCGCTGTAGAGGGATAACCCTCTACGACAATCGTAGGAGCTTGGCGGCGAGGGTTCTTCGCCAATGATTTCCTACGAGAGTTACCTGCCCGCTTTCTTTTGAAGTGGACTTCGGAATCCTCTTCCCCCACTTCTTCTATATAGCGAGAGGGAGCCATCCCCATCACGCCAGAGCCAGTTGCAGGAGTCTCAGCCCCCGCTCCCACCTCGAAGCGAGGACTCTCGGCATCTGAGGCCTCGCTATCTTCCACGGCAACAAACTCCTCTATACCTGGAGTGCGAACCTTTTGCCTTCCCTTTTATCAGAAGCCTTCTGTCTCAGCCGCTGAGAAATTAACTTCACACCAGAGCTGTTAGCATTAAACCCAAGAGGTGTGGAGTTGGAAGTGGCGTACCACTGGCAAAAACACAGGGTCATTAGGAGATTGGGATTCTTTAACGGTGTACGCAGCCGCGGCCCTGTACCGCCTGCAGAAAAGAATCACCAGGCACGGGCCCCATCAATAAGGCTCCCCATGAAAGCCAAATTGAGATTCGGGTTGCCCACGTACAGTTGGTCATACCCAAACTGACGGGCAAACCGACTTGGAATATAGGGCTCCAGGTAGCAGGTATCCCCGCTTCTGAACAACAAATGTGAAGGCCGGATGCTGACCAGCCACTCAAAAACTCCCCGGCTCAGGGACGACTGTCCCTCCCCCGTATCTTTGAACTCTTCCCATAGCCTGCACCCCGAATACGGGGAAAACAGCGGAAGAGACTATAGACGTCATAGCGACGTACTAATTTACGGGCCTCAGCCACGTATTTCTTCTGCCATGAGCATCCTTCGAATCGGCAGAGGAGCGCCATTCGAACATCCTGCGGGGGATCCTCTCCAGCTTCGATTAGAGAACGACAATGCAAGGCGAACCACGCCATCAAGTAAGTATATGGCAGACCTATTCTGGGGTTAGGTCCATCGCGGGGCGAAATGGTCCCCTTTCCACGCTTCGTCGTTGGTGGCCTGCAAAAAGCCTCCGTCAATGCACGAAGGCCTCTCTGGATACACACACCATGGCCGAAAGAAGTCCCAGAGGGCGACCATGAACCAAATGAACAGCAGGCAGCAAAACATTTGGATGAACGATGTCACCCGAAGAAGACGGCACCACACATCTCTTCAGCCAGACTGTTAAGAAACCAGCCAGAAGTGCCTTCCGGGACATCGGCCTGTGAGCCTGATGATGGAAGCTTCGAGGAACATCACCCTGCTCATAGGGACCATCGTCTTCCTTCACAACTAGATCCCCTTGGGAGTGCTTTCGCATCCGGTCAAAGATGCCTTCATCAGCGACTCCATAGTGAGCCGCTTCAGGAGTATTCTCCATATCTGGGAACAAATAGTCTCCCCAGCTTTTCAAACTGCAGGAGGTTCCCTTATTGCCCCCATGCATACTGGAGAAAATATACAAGTGGCACATTAGCTCCCTGTAGGTCTCGAACAAGGCAGGCTCCTGCTTCTTCAGAAGAGCCAATTCTGCCTCGCACGGGAAGTATTCTTCATAGGGAAGAGACCCAAAAGTCAGAGCAGAGACTTTTCACATTTCATGCAAGGCCATACCCAATTCGTCAACAGGGGGAAGAAGGTCCCTGAAGCTGGGCAGTACAATTCAAAAATGGCATAAAAGCACGCCACGTTTACCTCAATACCGTAGCAGGTCGCCCTGACGGCCTCGTAGAGGTTCAGCCTCCCCAAATCCTCCTCGAAATGAGCAAGGATGTAGGTAGTCCAATCCGCCCACCATGCCTTCGGAGGGTGAATCCAGCCTGGAGTCCTGAAGTGAAGTCAGTAGCCGGATAGTTCCCATTGACCTTGAAGAATTGATTGCCAAAGGTCAACGCCACTGCAGGATTTTCTCCCACTGGGATGTCTCGTGACACTTTCCCAGGATGCAGGCCCATTATGCAATGAGGAGGGCCCGCTCTTGCATAACCAGGAGATTGAAGCATCAATTTTCTTATGTGAACGGAGTCAGCACTCTGGCTCACATCCCACGACATCTTCCGAGCCTGCGTCAGGCACTGGAAGGAAGACAAAGAAAAATGGCGCTTGTTGGACGGAAGGTAGAACCTCTCGCCGTCAAACTAGAAAATCCACTGCCCTTCCCCTACATGTAGTTGGTGGTCAGGGTCTGGTGCGGCATCCCCGAACATGAAATCGGGCTTCCTATAAACTCGACGGTCAATGTCTTCAAGAGGAGCTGTGGTCAGGATACTCCTCGTGGTATATTGATCACCACTATGAATGAGCGTGTCCCGAACGATGGAACTCCGCTCACTGAACAGAGAAGCCTGCCTTGAAATTGCAAGCTCATATTGCCATCTGATCCCATGGTCATCCCGAACAGGTTGTTTGAAGGTCCAGGAGTATAGTGCACTGCAAGAACAAAGAGAAACTGCGATTAGTTCATCAGCCGAAAGAGGGCTAAAACCAGAAGGCAAAATTTGGCAAGGCACAGCCTCGCCCTTTGAGCAAGACTAGTCTAACGATAGCTTCGCCTAGAATCTTGGCTTCGCAGCTGCAGTGAAACCCCACGCCACGAAGACAGGATGCAAGAAAACATCCAAGTGTTAGCTTCGCTTTGGAAGCTTGGGTTCAAACAACAGGATATGAACCGCCTAAAGGTTAACTTCGCTTAGAAGCTTGAGGAAGGACTCTTCAGTTCTTGGATTCCCGATCAAGAAATCAAGGCAAAATCAGGGAATGGACTCCCTAAAATCATGAGACCATGATTGTTCTCATGTTGGATTCATCCAAAGACAGCCAGAAATTGGCTTTAAAGGAGAGACGGCAGTCTCTAATCAAAAGGGAAAGTTCCCTACCGGCGATTGGTCGTTCGATGACCGGAGGAGGAGAAGGACCCCCCGCTGCAGAAGTTGCCACTTCTTTTCCCGCTCGTCTCTTGGGCGCCATTGAAGAGCTGCGGAAGCTTTCAGTTTTCTTTAATGAAAAGGAAAGAGGAAGAAGAAGAGGCTAAAGGTCTCTAAAAAATTTAAGTGAAGAGATCTGCCCTCTCTACAGTCCAATCGGACTTTTATAGGCCAATGAGCGCCTGAAACGACGCCTCGAAAAGAGTACAGGCTGTCGTTTCAAATTAATTTGAAACGCCGCCTAAAGCGCCTTCCCGAGAAGCGCTGATTCAACCACTAAGGCTTAACCTCGCCAATGAGCCAAAGTGCGGACTTCGCACAAGTTCATCAAGAACTTCGCCAAAAAGGGGTTGCCTTAGCCCGCTAAAAGCATAGTTCGCCGATATGCCAGCATCGTGCGAAGCTCATTCAAAAAGGATCCTGTCCTTAACTCTGCACAAAGTTTAGCCCCGCTATGGCCAAATTCTCAATGGAGGCAGGCAAAAATCAGATGAGCAGAAGATAAACTTGTTGGCCCAAAGGCCTTCCACTCTAGTTTTGATGATGATTAACTCATGTAGTTATGTGTACTAATTATCTTGTGATATTTAAGTTTCAGATCTTTAATCAAGATATTAGTTGGTGAAAGCTTCCACACATCTTTCACAAGTTGATTCAAGAGCCCGAGCGTCAAAGATCATATATAGCACTTGCTCGGTGGATCAAAGAGTTTTGGATCGAGTCGGCTTGGAGATTGCGCTCTACAAGAAGATTTAGGTATCCTAGTTTAGTTTTGTGGTTAGATCCAAATTGTAAAGATTAGAATAGTATGATAAGCTCAAGTTCACAACACACACGTTTCATGTTTTGAATATTGGTTTTCGGTTTTTCGGTTTTAGGTTTAACCGATCTTGATTTTCATGAATAGATAGATCAAAACAAGTTTACATGGTTTAATGTATATTAGATTTGTTCTATATACATGCATGCTTAATTTCCTAGACAAACTTAGTTTTGACTTACCTATTTCATGTGTATTATGTTTTGGTATTTTTGTCAAAACATATTTTGGAATTAATGACAAAAACTATGATATGTATATGTTTCATGTATATTGAATTTCTATCCATATGCATCATGTTTCAAAATGTTTAAATATCATGTTTTTGTATTTGGATGAGTTTTAGACAAAATGTATTTTCTATTCAAAGATCCAAGTTTTAGAAAATACAGTTTTTGATTTTTGGCAAAATTTCTATAACACAAAAATAGTCCTTATTGATTGATATTTGAGCTAAACTTTTTACCACATGTTTATATATCAATGCAAAATGATAAAACTATTTTTGTGAATTTTTAGAGATTTACTGAGAATTTTTAGGATTAAAAATTTCAGGTTTTTGTTGACCAGAACAGTGTCTGCCAGGCTAGGTCGGTCGACCAGAACGGTCGACCGCACCATGTAGCCGGTCGACCGTTCGGGTCGACCGACATGCACGGATACGTGCACGCTGGCTACAATTGTAGGCGGTCGACCGTGCCGGTCGACCGACTGAGAGCAGTTGCTCTCTATTTGTTTGGGTCGACCGGGGCGGTCGACCGGCAGCTGTCGACGGTCAAAAATTGACCGTTGGACGGTCGACCGGGCCGGTCGACCGGCAGGGTTATTTTTGCGAAATTTGCTTCAAACGGCTAGTTTCCAGATTTGCCTATAAATACCCCATTTGCAAGAGTTTTTCTCCAAGATTTTTGGTGCGAATTTTTTCATACTCTCTGGTGTTTTTGCTGCAATCAAAAGAAGTTTTTGGACTTGAATTGAACAATCTTTTTGGTGTTTTTGCTAGGGTTTGGAAAATCAAAGAAGAGGGTTTTTGGGAAAAGCTTTGATTGAACTTCACCATCTTGATTTCTATTGTTTTCCCAAGGATTTTTCTTTGTGATTCTGATTTCCTCTCATTGGTTTTCTCCACACTTGAGCTAAAATCTACTATCTCATTCTATAGGATTTTTGTGTGGGAGAAGAGATTGTTTGTGGTTGCTTGTTGAACCACCAAGTTGTAAACCCTCTATTTACTTTGTTTTGTGCTTTTCCCTCTTGGGTTGAGGAGGGTGTTTGTGCAAGTGGTTTGTATCCCTCAAGTTGTGAGGTGATCCTTGCTTGGCTAGTGCTAATCCCTCAAGTTGTGAGGTGATTGTTTGTTGGTTGAAGTTGTGCCTCAAGTGGAGGTTGTGTTTGTAAGGAGAGGAGTTGGGTACTCCTTGTATTGTGATTGCCCCAAATCCTCAGTGGAGGTTCCCTTTGTTGGAGTCCTTGTGGACAAGCTAGTGGACTTAAAATCCTTCTGGGTGAAGGCGGGGATGTAGAGCTGGGTGCTCGAACCTCGAAACACATCTTGTTGTTTGCGCTTGATCTATTGACTCTCTCTATCTCTCTCTTTACTTTGTGCCTTGCAATTATTTATATTGTGCATTCATATTTGCTTGGCTTGGTTGTGTGTGCATCATTTTTTGATCACACTTGAGTGCAATTTGCATTAAGTTTTTAAATTCCGCATTTAGTTCACAGATTAGCATTGTCATCTATTCACCCCCCCTCTAGGTGACTTTTCAATTGGTATCAGAGCTAGTGCTCCTGATATTTAGGTTTAACCACCTAGGAGTAAGATCTTGGTTTGCTAATCTTCATTTGCATTGCTCATTTGCACTCATTTAGGCTGCACTAATGGATAGCCCTCCTATGTTTGACCATATTAGACTTGATGCTTGGAAGGCCAATATGAGTAGGCATTTAAAATCACTAGGACATCTAGTTTATCAAGCCTCCACTATGGAATCATTCCCTAATAGTAGCAAGCATAAAAAGGCTAATGCACTAGCACTTAGAGCACTTAGAGCATCTCTTAGTGAACATCTTTTACCCGTATTTGATCATTATGATTCGGCATTTACAGTTTGGAGCTTATTGACGTCTCCCGAGCTTCCAAGGATTATCAACAAGATGAGGAGATCTAAGAGAGAAAAGTCCGAAGAGCATTGCTTCATGGTCCAAGGGAATAACTCCCTTGAGGTACAATCGGACACTCAATTAGATGATAGCTCTAGTTCCTATTGCCATGGTTGTTTTGAAGTTCAAACATTGAATTTGGAACTTGTTCAAAAGCTTGAAAATTTTATGAAAAAACACAATCTTTTGAAAGAAGACAACCTTGTTTTGAAAAATGAATTAAAGGATTTATGTTCTAATTTTGAATCGGTTTTGCAAGAGAAGGAAGAGATTGCAAGTGAACGTGACTCACTTAAATCTCAACTTGACCTTGCCCTTAAAGAAATTGAAGATTTAAAAGGCAAAAATGATTGTGATGATGTTGTGAAGCACAATGAGATTTTATCTTCAAAATTGGATTTCACTTTTAAAGATAATCTTGTTTTGAAAAATAAAATTGATTCAATTACAAAAGAATTGGATTTGGCTGTAAAGAAAAATGAATCTTTGAAATTGATATTGATTCTCATGTGTGCCATGCTAGTATAGCTTCTACTTCTTGCACACCTATTGCATGCTCCACTTTGTCTTCCACTATTGAAAATGATATAAATATTTTGAAGAAAAGTGTAGATTGTTTGGGCTCCACTTTGAGCCAATGCACGTTGAATCATTCACGTTTGGAAACCTTGGTTCGCAAGAAACAAGGTCCATCTTTGCATGCACACCCTACACGGCATACACATGCTTTCCACGGACACAAACATGACATGTATGCTCATGTGTACATTTGTACACATTGTGGTCGAAAGGCCATCTTGCTAGATTTTGTTATGATCGTATTTATCATGAAAATTTAGCAACCAATCTTGTTTGGGTTAGAAAGGATACTAACCCCTATGGACCCAAAAGAAAATGGGTACCAAAAACCACCTCTTTGACTTTTGATGTAGGTGGGAGCTCTCGCATCACGTGAGAGTATTGGTGCCTTGAGGTGGATGCGTTCTAAGCCTAAAAGAGAACCATTTGGATGCTTCACTCTCAAGGATATTTGGTGGGAGGACCACCGTGGTTTGGAGAACTAGACATGCACCTTCATTCGGTTTTGGTATCATTCTCTAACTCCCATTTTTATTTACATGCTTTTTCATGTTCATCATTTTATAGCATGTCTTGATTTATTGTTCATTATGCTTATGTCATGTTGATTAGATTAGTGTTATACATGTTTAGTTCTTGAGACACCCATGCTTTATATGGATCTTATCTTTGTGTTCTCACCTTGTTTAAACTAATATGTATGCACTAGATCTAATGTACATGCATATACATAATGAGCATATGGATGTTTATGATGTTTTGTTTTGATGACTCATGTTTCATGATTAGTATGATATTTGCCATGATTATTAGACTTATGCTTTACATGATTAGTTGTTGAGACACCCATGTTTAGTATGGACCCATATTTTGTGTTCTCTTTATGTTTTAGCTATCATGTTAATCATAGATCTAATGCACATGTCTTGTCATGCTAATCATATGGTTGACTATGACATTTTGTTTTAATAATTCATGTTTTGATTATTATGTTTATCATGTTGGATATGATTCCCGTTTTATGCTTCATGTTTTGACTACTTGCTTGAATGATAGTTTTCATTAAGACTAGGATTTATACTTGTACAACTAGTGAGCTACAAATAAACCTTTATATATGTTTGTGCTTGAACGCTCATTTGTATTCACTTGATGTACTAGTATAGTCTAGTTTTGATGATTCTTGCATTTGACTTGTATTCATCATTTTACATATTTTGTTTGACTTCATGTATATGTCCATCTTGACCAAACTATCATTTATACATATACATCCTTGAGCCACGTGCCTTCATACATATACTCTTTGTGGACTCATAATGTTTAGGATATGTATGTATACTTTAGTTTGTACATGACATACATATGCCTTGAAGTTTAAAACGTTTGGATGAATTTCATGTTTGCTAAGTGATTTCACATATATGATGAATCTCATATTTTTAAGATGATTTCAATTGGTGATTTCACATGAATTTTATGTTTTTAATATTGAGCTTGATTGTCCATTTTCATGTTGATATGTTTCTCACAACACTTGTACACTCACCTTATTTAATGTTTTCTCATGATTTAGTTTTCATGAGTACAAATTGTGCCATATGGATTTTGAGTGTTTTAATGCCATGTGGTCTACATGTGTCTTCATGAAAAATATTTTTATTATTCCTTATTTGAAGAATCTCGTACTAGTTGATTCATATAACTAGTTGTGATATTCTTCCTTGGTAGTTATTTTCAAACATACTATATTTACAAATCTATTTTTGAAAACCCCTACCATCCAAGGGTGGTTGGATGGGAGATCATGTTCATGTTTACTTTAAAATGAAAACCATTTGAAACTTGAACCATGATTGGGAGTATAGGATTATGATGTATACACTTGATCTTATTGTTGTTTCAATTGGTATCATTGAATTATTTCAATTGGTATCAATCTTGACATTTCTTGTATACTCATATATTTTCATATATGTATGCTTGCATTTCAAAGAATATCAATTCCATTGGTATCTACTTTTCATACATATATATATGATTTATTTGTGCTTATTATATCCCTATATCTTTAAGCACAAATCTTGTTTATGATGATAAGCTTGAGATTCAACCTTGTTTCAATTGATTTAGTTTTCAATTGGTATCTTAACTCGAGCCTTATCATAGTTTTTATTGGTATTTCATAAAGGGGGAGAAATTTTGTATTTTTTCTTTCAATTAGTATTTAGTATTCCACTCCCTTGCTTTATGATAGAGAATAATAATTTCAATTGGAAATAATTCCAACTTGTATCAAATTCAAATTTGTTTATATACTTAAAAATAACAATTTCAATCGATATTAAGATCTAGATTTAATTTTCAATTTGTATCAACATTTATGCTTAGAAATTCAAAATTTGTTATGTTTGATATCAAAGATTGTTTATTTTCAATTGATATGATGATCAATTGGTATCTAGATTTTTGTTTTTCAATTGGTATAGTTTCATTTTTAATTGGTATCAATAAGCACTTCCTTGACACATTTTCTTCTAATTGGTATCATATTTGTTTTTAGACAAAAAGGGGAGAACATCCCTTGTTTTTCATTCCTTGTTTTGAGTATAAAAAGAATATGTTTTCATTAGTTTTTTTTTAAACCCCTTTGTTGATGATTGACAAAAGGGGGAGAAGAATTTGAGTTTATATGCATGTTTGCATATGCATGTTTTATGTTTTTAATGTCTTTATTAAGTTCAGGTTGTATCCAAAGCATTATTTAAAGAACATGTTAAGTTTGCTTAGTTTTGGTATCAAGAGCTTGTATAAAAGATCATTAGTTTTGTTTTGCATATATTGTGTTTAATTGGTATCTAGAGCATGTTATGTTTAGTGTAATTGGTATCAAGAGCATGTTTATTTTTTTTAAAGATTTTCATTGGTATCAAGAGCATGTTTATTTGTTTTTGCTAATAATGGTATCAAGAGCATGTTTATTTGTTTTTGCTAATTGGTATCTAGAACATGTTTATTTGCTTTATAATTTCATTGGTATCTAGAGCCATTTATTAGTTGTTTATCCTATGCATGAGTTAAGGGGAAGCTTCTTTGAAGCTTAACTTTAATCCATGCATATATAACTCCATGAGTTTTGTCATCATCAAAAAGGGGGAGATTGTTGGCCCAAAGGCCTTCCACTCTAGTTTTGATGATGATTAACTCATGTAGTTATGTGTACTAATTATCTTGTGATATTTAAGTTTCAGATCTTTAATAAAGATATTAGTTGGAGAAAGCTTCCACACATGTAGCACCCTGTACCCAGGATACGTACCCAGATACGTGTCCCAAAATTTTTTCGACCATATTGCTCAATTTTCTTCTTATATGTGTTCATGTGTTGTAATTTCTTAGTTTATTGAGTATAAGATCTGGATTCTCATATCTACTGTAAGCCCTGACCCGGACCGGGGAACCGATACCAGCCAAGAGCCCGATTTGACTTTCTGGTAGTCCGAATGGACCGTTTTCAGTTTCAGAGACTGTTTTCTAATATTTTAGATTTTTCATGATTTTCTGGAATTTTCTGAAATTTTTCTGCAAAATCTCCAAAACCGGTGTCGGTCGGCATCGCTGACTGATTCCCGAATTTTTAATTTCCAAATGGGATTGAATTTTCAAAAAACGGCTTTCACAGTACATCTTAGAATATCATTTTCTAACTAAAAACATTTTTGAGATTTTTCAAAATTTATCAAAATTTGACCGATCCTGGTGTCGGCCGGTATCGCCGGAAGATTCCAGGATTTTTATTTTGAAAACTACATTGTATTTTTCAAATCTGATTTCACCGAGCATCTTAGAATAATATTTGCTATTTTTGAGAATTTTTCAGAACGATTCTGAAACAGTCAAATTTTTCGCCTTATTAAAATAATAATATTTATTACCGGTCTTATCTTTCCGTACTTTTTCCTTCCCTACTCCGCTACTTCATACTTTCAGAAATTATAATAAATAAATTATTTAATAATAAAAATTTTTATTTTCTTTCTCTTTTTATTTTTATTTTTTCCCTTATCTTTTTCCTTTTCTTTAAAAATTTCTTTCTTTTTCTTTCTTTCTCTTTCTTCCCCGTTGACTTCCCCCACAATTAATTCCTGTTCCCGCCGCCTGCAACCACTGCGGCCACCAGCAGAGAGGCTGCAACTGCTGCCCCTCTTTCCCCCTTAACCCCATTCCATCATTACCTATAAACTCTCCCTTATAAACTTCCTCCTCCTTTTCATTTACATTTACAACTTCCAACTCCTTCATCTCCAACCTCCAAGCCACTCACGCACCCTCTCGGCCGCCGCTCCACCATCACCACCGCCGCCTCCGGCGCCGCCCTAGCCGCCGCCACCGCTTCCCCCAACACCCCACAACACTCCTCCACTCCCATCAACCCCCAATTCAACTCCACCATCCTCAATTTCTCCCAAAACCCATCACATACCCACCTTCATCTTCTCCAAATTCCTCCTCTCCACCACCAAATTCCCTCCTCCAACTACTCCATCTCCACTCCTCCACCTCCTCCAACAACCCACAACCACCAAACACCACCACCACCACCACCCATCACCTCCATTCAAACATCAACAACAACAACAACCACAACAATAAACAAACCCTAACCTCACCTTCCTCCTCCCCGCGCGTGCGCGCTGCTCGCCGCCGCCGCCGCCGCCGCGCCGGCCGGCCACCGCCGGCGGTGGGGGAACCGAGCCCCCACTTCTTCTTTTCTTTCTTCTTTTCTTTTTCTCTCTTTCTTTCATTCATCTCACTTTCAAATCCCTGAATATAAACAAAATCCCTCATTCCAAAAATACCCCCACCTCTTTCCTCAAACTACAACCCTATATTTACACCCCTACCCTCCTCATTTAAATCCTAAATTTTTCTAAATAACACCTCTTTTCCCCCCTTTTTCTTACAAATTTCTCTCCTATCTCTCTCTCTCCTCTTTCTTCCCTCTAAAAATATTTATATAAATAATTATATTTATATATTTTAATATATATATTGTGGGATTGAGGATTTCTTGGACGGTTCGCCGATTCCCGGATTCTAACCGGTATTTTACCCGGTTTCAGGCGAGTACAGTTTATTCTTTTACATACAGTTATTTTAGCATTATACGAGTATTTTAATACATTTAAAAATAAATACTCTTGTATTTTAAGTATGGAAATGAGATGTGGATATGTTAGCATGCTTAGTATTTAATACCGTAAATTTGACACATGATAACATGCTATGTAAATTAATAAATGACGTCACACTCGGTATCTACCCGATCTTGGACATGTTTTGCCTGATATGTGATTTAGGACACCGACACTTGGCATGTTACACTAGGGATATGATTTTTGTCACCGGCATTTGGTATTTACACCGGCACACAATAATAGACACTAATAATTACCATGCTATATATAATTTCGATAATTTGTCATATTTAATTCTAATAATTATCATGCAATAATTGATACCGATATTGCCATGCTGCATTGACACCGACATCTTTCGTGCTATATTGGTACGGATACTTGACATGCTATATGTGATATGTGACACTGGTATTGATACTTACCATACTATACTTGACATGTGATACCCGACCCCGATATTTGTCTTGCTACACTTATCACTTGACATTGGACACTGATGATTGATACTTGACGCCTGTTATTGACAGATGGTATATGCTATATTTTCATGTGGTATAAATACCTGGACCTGACATTATGACTCTTGACCGGACATTACCACCCCTGATACTTGATTATATGACATATTCATGACTATACTATTACGGGGACATGACATGATTATTATATTATTATTACCAGATATTTGGTACTCCTGAGCTCCTGTACTCCTGTATACTTGAACCCCTGAAATAGGGAGGCTCCTGACATTACTCCTGTATTATACTCCTATTAACCCCGTAATAGGATAATCATGGATATTGTACATTTGTGGACACCCTGTGAACATTATTATTTGAGACTCTGTCATATATAAACAACTTACACCGGGATGGGGGAAATTGATGGGTAACGATATAGCTTCTGTGTTTATGGTGGCCATATATATATGTTGTACAACTTCCTGTTGGATTCGACCTGGATGGCCACCAGGCGCTTCCGAGGGGTGACTGGCACCCCTACCCCCCTGCCTGCCTGTCCGGGTGTGCTATAATCCCCTTGGTATATCCTGTGGGGAACGGTGACACTCTATTCCTGTTCGGGTGTATTGTGAGACCTTCGGGCATATAGTAAATCCCGGTGCCTAGCGGTACGTTCCGGTTCAGCGCCGGATAATCCTGGACCGTTGTCCCGGGCATGCACGGGACCCATTATAAACATGGTTCGTCGCTCCCCATCAATTTCCAATAACCAACCTCGCTAGATTTGTATGCGAAAGTATATGGCACCGGTTATATACCAAACATACAAATTGAACGGGTTAATAATAATAACTTAATAAATTGACTTCATGCATCTTGTGCCATTTCCATACTTGTCATTTATTGTAGTTACTTCATGCTTCTTAGTTTGATTACCTGACATTTGACCTGCTATACATGCTTTTATTTCATGCCATGTAAATGCTAATGTCATTACCATATTTCACTATTTATTGTGATTATTTCCTGCTTATTGATTAGTGTACATTATACTTGTCTTGATACACTTGCTATTATTTGTACTTACCATTGGGTTTTTCTTGTACTCGCTGGGTTATTCCTAACAACCCTGGATTTGCATGTCCAGATCTAGCAGCTTGGACCGAGGTGGACCCATCAGCTGAGGATCAGGCTTATCTTGAGGAGCAGGCAGATCAGTAGTAGTTCCGTCCAGTCTTTTCTCCCCGCTCGCGAGATCCCCTTTCTAGCTCGTGAGTTATTATCTGTTGCATCATGTACAGTCTACTTTTGTATTATCTAGTGATGTAATATTGATGTAATATTATATCACTGTTTGTGATGACTCAGTACTTGTTTAAATTATGTTGGAATGTATAATACCACGTATTTTCGCACTCTGATATTTGTGTTGTGTTGTATTGATGCTTAGCGTACATACGTGATGGTACCATCGCCCTGCGTATGTACGTCGCAGTGGCGTCTCCGTACCCGCCAGGATCGGGGCGCCACAGGTTGGTATCAGAGCCTAGGCTCTCACACCTTCAGTACAGCCAGTCTGCAAATTAATGTTGAATTAATTTGCGGCTGAGTCACACGAGTCCTTATTATACATTCCAATCACAAGTACAAAGTTATCAATTCCTTTCTTGAAATCCATCCCTTGATTCCTGAGATCTCATATTCTGTCATCTTTTCAGCTCTCGGCTCGAATATGGAGAGACGGGGGACACGTAACGGTCCCAGCTCTTCCCGCGAAGGTTCAAATGGGGAGAATGACATGATGAGGCTACTCCAGGGGATGATGGATAGCCAGCAGCAGCAGGTGGAGCTCCTACGTCAAGGATTGCTGACTGTACCCCGGGAACAGAGGCCGGGGACTATATCGGATTTCAGGAGGCTGCAGCCAGCAGAGTTCTCAGGCACGGAGAAGCCCTTGGATGCAGAGCAATGGTTGATTGATATGACCGATCTCCTAAAGGCGGCCAGGATTCCTGCTGAGAACCAAGTAGAAGTAGCCAAGATCCAGCTGAAGGATGTGGCGAGAACTTGGTGGCTTGCTGAAGAGGCGAGGCTGGAGAA
Source organism: Agave tequilana (assembly GCA_038442645.1). NCBI lineage: Eukaryota > Viridiplantae > Streptophyta > Magnoliopsida > Asparagales > Asparagaceae > Agave > Agave tequilana. Next base: position 18,672 of record JAVJIF010027456.1, read on the forward strand.
GCCTATCTCTTGGGATCAGTTTTCGAAAGGCTTTTACGAGAGATTTTTCCCTGCAACTGCTCAGAAGGAGATGGAGGAGCAGTTCATCAGACTGCAGCAGTGGAATCGGTCAGTGGATGAATATGCCGCTGAGTTTCTGAGGCTTAGTCGGTTTGCACCATATATGGTGGCCGACGAGGAGAAGAGAGCTAGCAGATTTCAGCAGGGACTGAGGGTGGACATTCAGATGATGCTTATACCCCACCAGCTGAAGACGTACTCCCAGGTCCTTTCCATTGCCCGTGATGTGGAGCAGGGGTTGGAGAAGAAGAGGAGGTTTGAGCTGCAGCAGAAGCCGATGAAGCGCCAGTTCCAGCAGGTGCACAGGGGGAACCCAGTCAGAGCTCTTGGTGCCCCAGTGGCCAAGCGATCTTTTCGGCCTCCTCCTTAGCAGCTTGTGTGTGGGTACTGTCAGAAACCCGGACACAACAGCAGAATTGCCGTATGGCCAATGGACTGTGTTTGGCCTGCGGATCCGGCAACCACTCGGTGGGGGAGTGTCCATTCAAGAGGAACTGGAATGCAGCTCCAGCACCACCAGCACTTCCAGCTCGAGTGGCACCATCAGTACCTCCAGCTCGAGCAGCTCCCCCAGCACTTTCAGCCCCACCGATGAGGAGGAATCCAGGACCTGCAGGCAGAGGGGCTCCACTTCCTTCCCAGCGCCGGATTTTGGGTCAGGCTCAGAGGGGACCCAGGACTGGAGTAGGCCGCGGGAGGGGCCAGGCCTATAATCTGACAGCAGAGGAAGCCGAGGCATCAGGAGAAGTGGTGGCAGGTACAATTTTGGTCCACTCAGTTCCAGTCTTATCACTTTTTGACTCCGGTGCATCACACTGCTTCATATCCAGTAGATTTACTGCCTTGCATTCTATACCCCTAGTCTGTATGAGTGACCAATGGGAAATTAGTACGGGGAATGGGGTAGTTATAACTAACAAGATCTGCAAGGCGTGCAATGTGGAGTTATGTGGTAGGAAGTTAGAAGCCGACATGTTCGTACTGGACACTGGAGGGTACGATGTGATCCTAGGCATGACTTGGCTCAGCAAGTATCATGCGGTGATTGACTGTCGGGAGAAGAAGGTGATCTTCAGAATTCCACACCAACCGGAGTTTCAGTTCTTTGGAGAACGCAAGTCCCTCCGGAAGGAAGATCAACTGGAGTGTGCCACTGCTGAAGAGAAGAGGGCGGTGTCAGTGTGGAGTGAATTTCCAGATGTATTTGAGGAGATATCAGGACTTCCACCTGATAGAGTTGTGGAGTTCTCTATTGACCTTATTCCAGGAGCGATTCCCATCTCTAAGGCACCGTACCGGATGGCGCCAACAGAATTGGCTATATTGAAGGAGCAGCTGCTGGAGTATTCGAGCAAGGGTCTGATTAGACCGAGTACTTCACCTTGGGGAGCACCAGTGCTGTTGGCGAATAAGAAGGATGGTGGCAAGAGGTTGTGCATTGATTACAGAGAGTTGAACAAAGTCACCATCAAGAACAAGTACCCGTTGCCGAGGATTGATGATCTCTTTGATCAACTTCATGGGGCCCAGGTATTCTCGAAGTTAGATCTGCAGTCGGGGTACCACCAGTTGAAGGTGAAGAAGGAAGACATCCAGAAGACGGCATTCAGGACTCGGTATGGTCATTATGAGTTCTTGGTTGTGCCCTTTGGAGTTACAAATGCCCCAGCAGTCTTCATGGACTTGATGAATAGGATCTTCTCACCCTATCTGGACAAGTTTGTTTTGGTGTTCATTGATGATATCCTGGTCTATTCCAAGAATGAAGAGGAGCATGCGGAGCATCTGAGGATAGTGCTACAGACTCTCCGACTAGAGCAGCTTCATGCCAAGCTTAGCAAGTGCGAGTTCTGGCTGAAGAGTATTGCATTCTTGGGTCATATTGTTTCTAAGGAAGGAATCTCGGTGGATCCCAGCAAGATTCAGGCGGTGAAGGATTGGCCGACTCCGAAGTCCGTGACAGAGATCAGGAGCTTCATCGGACTGGCTGGGTATTACCGAAGGTTCGTGCAGGACTTCTCGAAGATTGCAGCTCCATTGACCAAGCTGACCAGGAAGGGAGAGAAGTACATTTGGACTGAGGAGTGTGCGTCTGCTTTTGAGGAGTTGAAGAACAAATTGATTTCAGCTCCAATCTTGAAGACACCCTCAGGGACAGGAGGTATGGTTGTGTACTGTGATGCTTCAGGGAAGGGCCTTGGATGCGTATTGATGCAGCATGGACATGTAGTGGCTTATGCATCCAGGCAGTTAAAGCCTCATGAGAAGAATTACCCAACGCATGATCTAGAGCTGGCAGCGGTGATCTTTGCGTTGAAGATATGGAGACATTACCTGCTAGGTGAACGAGTGTTGATTTACACTGATCACAAGAGCCTGAAGTACATTTTCACTCAGAAGGAGTTGAACATGAGGCAGAGGCGATGGCTTGAGCTGATGGCAGATTATGACATAGATCTGCAGTACCATCCTGGCAAGGTTAATGTTGTGCCAGATGCCCTGAGTAGAAGACCTGAAGCCAACATGGTTATGATGCTCACTCAGCAGAAGGAGTTACTCAGGGAGATGGAGCGGCTAGATTTGATGGTGACCGAAGGACCAGTGGACATGTGCAGTTGATGGCATTCCAGATCCAGCCGACACTAATGGAAGAGATCAGAGAAGCTCAGAAAGAAGATCCTAGATTGCTGAAATTCAGAGAGCAAGTGGAAGCAGGGCTGAGGTCAGATGTTTGCATTCATCCTGATGGTGCACTTTATTTCAGGGGTAGAATTTGTGTGCCTCAAGGGGAGATTAGACAGAAGATCTTAGCTGAGGCCCACAGCTCAGCTTACTCTATACACCCTGGAGGAACCAAGATGTATCAGGATCTGAAGCAACATTTCTGGTGGAATGCGATGAAGAGGGAGATCGCACAATATGTGGCGAAGTGTCTAGTGTGTCAGCAAGTGAAGGCCGAACACCAGAGACCAGCTGGATTATTACAGCCTTTGCCAATACCAGAATGGAAGTGGGAGCATGTTACTATGGATTTTGTCACCGCTCTACCCCGCAGTCCAAAGGGGAACAATGCAGTATGGGTAGTTGTTGACCGTCTCACTAAGTCAGCACATTTCATACCTTTCAGAGTGGGACAATCTACGGAGCTTCTGGCGGACAAGTACATGAAAGAGATTGTTCGACTGCATGGAGTTCCTGTCAGTATCGTGTCGGACAGAGACACGAGGTTCAGATCTCACTTCTGGGAGAGTCTTCAAGAGAGTCTGGGGACCCGTCTGAAGTTCAGCACATCTTATCATCCTGAGACAGATGGGCAGTCCGAGCGGACCATTCAGATCCTAGAAGACATGTTGAGGGCTTGCATGATAGACTTCAAGGGATCGTGGGAAGACCATCTACATTTGGCAGAGTTTTCCTACAATAATAGCTATCAGGCGAGCATCAGGATGGCTCCATTCGAAGCCCTATACGGCAGGAGATGCAGATCACCATTGTGTTGGGATGAAGTGGGTGAGAGAAGGCATTTGGGGCCAGATGTGATAGTACAGGCAGTGGACAAGATCAGGACTATCCAAGAGCACCTTCGTGCAGCCCAGGACAGACAGAAGAGTTGGGCAGATTCCAATAGAAGACCGTTGGAGTTCCAGGTGGGAGAGCATGTGTTTCTGAAGATATCTCTGACCAAGGGAGTGATCAGGTTTGGTGCACGTGGGAAGCTGAGTCCGAGGTATATTGGCCCGTTTGAGATATTGGATCGAGTGGGAGAAGTGGCATACAGATTGGCACTACCACCATCACTGGAAGGAGTGCACAATGTGTTCCATGTGTCGCAGCTGAGGAGATACATCAGGGATGAGAGCCATGTGTTGGATCATTCAGAGTTGAAGTTGCAGCCAGATCTGTCATATATTGAGCAACCAATGGCTATTGTGGATAGAAGTGTCAAGACCCTGAAGAACCGGACCATCCCGTTGGTGCTTGTTTCATGGAACAGGCATAGTCCGGGAGAAGCAACTTGGGAGCGGGAGGACGTCATCCGTGACCGTTACCTGCATCTGTTTGAGCCTTGAGTGGTAATATTCTCTTGTACTCCATTCTTGTCCTATCAATTTATCTTTTTCATGTTCGTCTCTTCCTTATAGAAATTTCGAGGACGAAATTTTTGTTAGGTGGGTAGATTGTAGCACCCTGTACCCAGGATACGTACCCAGATACGTGTCCCAAAATTTTTTCGACCATATTGCTCAATTTTCTTCTTATATGTGTTCATGTGTTGTAATTTCTTAGTTTATTGAGTATAAGATCTGGATTCTCATATCTACTGTAAGCCCTGACCCGGACCGGGGAACCGATACCAGCCAAGAGCCCGATTTGACTTTCTGGTAGTCCGAATGGACCGTTTTCAGTTTCAGAGACTGTTTTCTAATATTTTAGATTTTCATAATTTTCTGGAATTTTCTGAAATTTTTCTGCAAAATCTCCAAAACCGGTGTCGGTCGGCATCGCTGACTGATTCCCGAATTTTTAATTTCCAAATGGGATTGAATTTTCAAAAACGGCTTTCACAGTACATCTTAGAATATCATTTTCTAACTAAAAACATTTTTTGAGATTTTTCAAAATTTATCAAAATTTGACCGATCCTGGTGTCGGCCGGTATCGCCGGAAGATTTCAGGATTTTTATTTTGAAAACTACATTGTATTTTTCAAATCCGATTTCATCGAGCATCTTAGAATAATATTTGCTATTTTTGAGAATTTTTCAGAACGATTCTGAAACAGTCAAATTTTTCGCCTTATTAAAATAATAATATTTATTACCGGTCTTATCTTTCCGTACTTTTTCCTTCCCTACTCCGCTACTTCATACTTTCAGAAATTATAATAAATAAATTATTTAATAATAAAATTTTTATTTTCTTTCTCTTTTTATTTTTATTTTTTTTCCTTATCTTTTTCCTTTTCTTTAAAAATTTCTTTCTTTTTCTTTCTTTCTCTTTCTTCCCCGTTGACTTCCCCCACAATTAATTCCTGTTCCCGCCGCCTGCAACCACTGCGGCCACCAGCAGAGAGGCTGCAACTGCTGCCCCTCTTTCCCCCTTAACCCCATTCCATCATTACCTATAAACTCTCCCTTATAAACTTCCTCCTCCTTTTCATTTACATTTACAACTTCCAACTCCTTCATCTCCAACCTCCAAGCCACTCACGCACCCTCTCGGCCGCCGCTCCACCATCACCACCGCCGCCTCCGGCGCCGCCCTAGCCGCCGCCACCGCTTCCCCCAACACCCCACAACACTCCTCCACTCCCATCAACCCCCAATTCAACTCCACCATCCTCAATTTCTCCCAAAACCCATCACATACCCACCTTCATCTTCTCCAAATTCCTCCTCTCCACCACCAAATTCCCTCCTCCAACTACTCCATCTCCACCTCCTCCACCTCCTCCAACAACCACAACCACCAAACACCACCACCACCACCACCCATCACCTCCATTCAAACATCAACAACAACAACAACCACAACAATAACAAACCCTAACCTCACCTTCCTCCTCCCCGCGCGCGCGCGCTGCTCGCCGCCGCCGCCGCCGCCGCGCCGGCCGGCCACCGCCGGCGGTGGGGGAACCGAGCCCCCCCTTCTTCTTTTCTTTCTTCTTTTCTTTTTCTCTCTTTCTTCATTCATCTCACTTTCAAATCCCTGAATATAAACAAAATCCCTCATTCCAAAAATACCCCCACCTCTTTCCTCAAACTACAACCCTATATTTACACCCCTACCCTCCTCATTTAAATCCTAAATTTTTCTAAATAACACCTCTTTCCCCCCCTTTTTCTTACAAATTTCTCTCCTATCTCTCTCTCTCCTCTTTCTTCCCTCTAAAAATATTTATATAAATAATTATATTTATATATTTTAATATATATATTGTGGGATTGAGGATTTCTTGGACGGTTCGCCGATTCCCGGATTCTAACCGGTATTTTACCCGGTTTCAGGCGAGTACAGTTTATTCTTTTACATACAGTTATTTTAGCATTATACGAGTATTTTAATACATTTAAAAATAAATACTCTTGTATTTTAAGTATGGAAATGAGATGTGGATATGTTAGCATGCTTAGTATTTAATACCGTAAATTTGACACATGATAACATGCTATGTAAATTAATAAATGACGTCACACTCGGTATCTACCCGATCTTGGACATGTTTTGCCTGATATGTGATTTAGGACACCGACACTTGGGATGTTACACTAGGGATATGATTTTGTCACCGGCATTTGGTATTTACACCGGCACACAATAATAGACACTAATAATTACCATGCTATATTTAATTTCGATAATTTGTCATATTTAATTCTAATAATTATCATGCAATAATTGATACCGATATTGCCATGCTGCATTTGACACCGACATCTTTCGTGCTATATTTGGTACGGATACTTGACATGCTATATGTGATATGTGACACCTGGTATTGATACTTACCATACTATACTTGACATGTGATACCCGACCCGATATTTGTCTTGCTACACTTATCACTTGACATTGGACACTGATGATTGATACTTGACGCCTGTTATTGACATATGGTATATGCTATATTTTCATGTGGTATAAATACCTGGACCTGACATTATGACTCTTGACCGGACATTACCACCCCTGATACTTGATTATATGACATATTCATGACTATACTATTACGGGGACATGACATGATTATTATATTATTATTACCAGATATTTGGTACTCCTGAGCTCCTGTACTCCTGTATACTTGAACCCCTGAAATAGGGAGGCTCCTGACATTACTCCTGTATTATACTCCTGTTAACCCCGTAATAGGATAATCATGGATATTGTACATTTGTGGACACCCTGTGAACATTATTATTTGAGACTCTGTCATATATAAACAACTTACACCGGGATGGGGGAAATTGATGGGTAACGATATAGCTTCTGTGTTTATGGTGGCCATATATATATGTTGTACAACTTCCTGTTGGATTCGACCTGGATGGCCACCAGGCGCTTCCGAGGGGTGACTGGCACCCCTACCCCCTGCCTGCCTGTCCGGGTGTGCTATAATCCCCTTGGTATATCCTGTGGGGAACGGTGACACTCTATTCCTGTTCGGGTGTATTGTGAGACCTTCGGGCATATAGTAAATCCCGGTGCCTAGCGGTACGTTCCGGTTCAGCGCCGGATAATCCTGGACCGTTGTCCCGGGCATGCACGGGACCCATTATAAACATGGTTCGTCGCTCCCCATCAATTTCCAATAACCAACCTCGCTAGATTTGTATGCGAAAGTATATGGCACCGGTTATATACCAAACATACAAATTGAACGGGTTAATAATAATAACTTAATAAATTGACTTCATGCATCTTGTGCCATTTCCATACTTGTCATTTATTGTAGTTACTTCATGCTTCTTAGTTTGATTACCTGACATTTGACCTGCTATACATGCTTTTATTTCATGCCATGTAAATGCTAATGTCATTACCATATTTCACTATTTATTGTGATTATTTCCTGCTTATTGATTAGTGTACATTATACTTGTCTTGATGCACTTGCTATTATTTGTACTTACCATTGGGTTTTCTTGTACTCGCTGGGTTATTCCTAACAACCCTGGATTTGCATGTCCAGATCTAGCAGCTTGGACCGAGGTGGACCCATCAGCTGAGGATCAGGCTTATCTTGAGGAGCAGGCAGATCAGCAGTAGTTCCGTCCAGTCTTTTCTCCCCGCTCGCGAGATCCCTTTCTAGCTCGTGAGTTATTATCTGTTGCATCATGTACAGTCTACTTTTGTATTATCTAGTGATGTAATATTGATGTAATATTATATCACTGTTGTGATGACTCAGTACTTGTTTAAATTATATTGGAATGTATAATACCACGTATTTTCGCACTCTGATATTTGTGTTGTGTTGTATTGATGCTTAGCGTACATACGTGATGGTACCATCGCCCTGCGTATGTACGTCGCAGTGGCGTCTCCGTACCCGCCAGGATCGGGGCGCCACAACACATCTTTCACATGTTGATTCAAGAGCCCGAGCGTCAAAGATCATATATAACACTTGCTCGGTGGATCAAAGAGTTTTGGATCGAGTCGGCTTGGAGATTGCGCTCTACAAGAAGACTTAGGTATCCTAGTTTAGTTTTGTGTTTAGATCCAAATTGTAAAGATTAGAATAGTATGATAAGCTCAAGTTCACAACACACACGTTTCATGTTTTGAATATTGGTTTTCGGTTTTTCGGTTTTAGGTTTAACCGATCTTGGTTTTCATGAATAGATAGATCAAAACAAGTTTACATGGTTTAATGTATATTAGATTTGTTCTATATACATGCATGCTTAATTTCCTAGACAAACTTAGTTTTGACTTACCTATTTCATGTGTATTATGTTTTGGTATTTTTGTCAAAACATATTTTGGAATTAATGACAAAAAACTATGATATGTATATGTTTCATGTATATTGGATTTCTATCCATATGCATCATGTTTCAAAATGTTTAAATATCATGTTTTGTATTTGGATGAGTTTTAGACAAAATGTATTTTCTATTCAAAGATCCAAGTTTTAGAAAATACAGTTTTTGGTTTTTGGCAAAATTTCTATAACACAAAAATAGTCCTTATTGATTGATATTTGAGCTAAACTTTTTACCACATGTTTATATATCAATGCAAAATGATAAAACTATTTTTGTGGATTTTTAGAGATTTACTGAGAATTTTTAGGATTAAAAATTTCAGGTTTTTGCTGACCAGAACAGTGTCTGCCAGGCTAGGTCGGTCGACCGGAACGGTCGACCGTACCATGTAGCCGGTCGACCGTTCGGGTCGACCGACGTGCACGGATACGTGCACGCTGGCTACACTTGTAGGCGGTCGACCGTGCCGGTCGACCGACTGAGAGCAGTTGCTCTCTGTTTGTTTGGGTCGACCGGGGCGGTCGACCGGCAGCTGTCAACGGTCAAAAATTGACCGTTGGACGGTCCACCGGCAGGGTTTTTTTTGCGAAATCTGCTTCAAACGGCTAGTTTCCAGATTTGCCTATAAATACCCCATTTGCAAGAGTTTTTCTCCAAGATTTTTGGTGCGAATTTTTTCATACTCTCTGGTGTTTTGCTGCAATCAAAAGAAGTTTTGGACTTGAATTGAACAATCTTTTTGGTGTTTTTGCTAGGGTTTTGAAAATCAAAGAAGAGGGTTTTTGGGAAAAGCTTTTGATTGAACTTCACCATCTTGATTTCTATTGTTTTCCCAAGGATTTTTCTTTGTGATTCTGATTTCCTCTCATTAATTTTCTCCACACTTGAGCTAAAATCTACTATCTCATTCTATAGGATTTTTGTGTGGGAGATGAGATTGTTTGTGGTTGCTTGTTGAACCACGAAGTTGTAAACCCTCTATTTACTTTGCTTTGTGCTTTTCCCTCTTGGGTGAGGAGGGTGTTTGTGCAAGTGTTTGTATCCCTCAAGTTGTGAGGTGATCCTTACTTGGCTAGTGCTAATCCCTCAAGTTGTGAGGTGATTGTTTGTTGGTTGAAGTTGTGCCTCAAGTGGAGGTTGTGTTTGTAAGGAGAGGAGTTGGGTACTCCTTGTATTGTGATTTCCCCAAATCCTCAGTGGAGGTTCCCTTTGTGGGAGTCCTTTGTGGACAAGCTAGTGGACTTAAAATCCTTCTGGGTGAAGGCGGGGATGTAGAGCTGGGTGCTCGAACCTCGAAACACATCTTGTTGTTGCGCTTGATCCATTGACTCTCTCTATCTCTCTCTTTACTTTGTGCCTTGCAATTATTTATATTGTGCATTCGTATTTGCTTGGCTTGGTTGTGTGTGCATCATTTGTTGATCACACTTGAGTGTAATTTGCATTAAGTTTTTAAATTCCACATTTAGTTCACAGATTAGCATTGTCACCTATTCACCCCCCCTCTAGGTGACTTTTCAAAACTTTCATTGATTTAAGAGCAAAGGTACATTGATATTACATCAAGGTTTTGTTTCATACAATAGAATCAGTTGCTCAGCAAGGTGATTTGCGCAAAAGGCATACAAGTGGTTTTATCTGCTTCCAGACCAGACCAACTGGACACGAAAGGCCATCCTCCTGCACAAGGCCGTAACCAGTTGTACCACGAGGACACGGCCATAATTCTCCACAAAAATAGTACATTTTGCCACCAGGAAGCTGGATCACCAAAGTTGAAAGTTGGCAATGAACTTATCACCGCCAACACGATAGATCACCTATAATGGGAATTGGCACTGATGTCAGTGATCTCACAGGTGTGACATCCGCCTTCTCGAAGTGGATCATCTCGGATAAGCAGCTACCAGCCTCACCTCAGAACGAATCGTCTCGTATAAAAGGCTGCCAATAGCCTCTGGGACACACATCAGCTGCCCCAAGTTATTCCTCCTGCTTAAAAGTAAAGCTTCAACCGGGGAAGCATAAGGCAACTTTTCGGTCTCTTTCATCAAGACACGAGATCGGCGAACATAGCTCACTGCAATGCAAATTCAGAGCAAGTTAGCAGTTAAACACAAAAGATACTGCAAAAGCGCTAAAGCCGAATCCTTTGGGGCGAAGTAATCCGATTTCGATTGGAGCAGAGGATAAGCCTCGCTTGCACAGTGATGATGGGCTAGCTCAGTAAACGCTAAGTCCTAGCCTCGCCTATATGGCTAAGCCAGACTGATCCTATGGGACATAGTCTTAGCTTCACCTATATGGCAAGACTGGCTCAACCTTGAAGATACCAAGTCCCAAGTTCTGCCTGTGCAGCGGACTTAACATGCAATGATCTTTCTGTGATCAAGTCAGAATGATAGCTTCGCTGAGAAACTATGCTGAAATCCTTCTCCGCAGATCAGTTGAATGGAGAACAAGGGAAGTTAATCCCTGAAGCAGCTGTTAAAGCTGAATTAAGGGAGATGAATTCCCTAAAATCGGTGAAGTCGTTGAATGATCAAGACTTACCGGTCCTTGGCCGGGTAATAACCAGAGTGGGCATTCCCACTAATTCAGAGATCTGAGTATCTCTCTCAACCAAGAGAAGAAGAGAAGAGCAAATCACTTCTCTCTTCAGAGGACCTCAAGTGTCCTATTATAGGCCCCATGGCCTGAGCGCTGCCGCCTCAAGCGTGGAAGCACGAGCGCATTTAAGGCATTTATTGCGCCTTGAGAACAGGGACGGTTTCCCTTGGAACCGTGCAAAGGGAGAAACGTCTCCCTCATAAAGGTACTTATTGCGCCTTGAAGAAAGGGAATATCCTCCCTTGGAAACGTGCAAATCGGAGAATATCTCCCTCGATCAGCACGAAGAAAGGAGTAATCCTCCTCGTAACTGGCCCACGGCAGTTGGCCTCGGGAAAGCGACAAACGCTCCAGGGCGAACGTATCTCCAGGTGCCCAGATGCGGAGCTACCCAAACGCGAGTCTACATGATTCCTCGGCGAATCTACATCCCAAAGCAGGATTTAAAGCGAAGCTGAACTCAACCATCATGGTGACGTTCATACTCCATTCTCCACCAATCAAAGCAGTTCAAAGTATTTCAAAGTCTGAGCCATTGCAGACTTCTGAAAACTTTGAAGGTGGTCTTGTTGACACTTAAAAAAGACAAGATTCTTATTGGTCTGAACGATGTCTAAACTTGTTGACATTTACAAAAGACAAGTGACAGACAAGCTGAAGACCAGTTTTCACCCATCTCCGAGGGACAAGGAAGCAGCTTGGACTTCACTGATTCACCAAGCAGACAGTGAACCCGGATTGTTTCTAAACAGACCTCAGCAGGTCTAAGGTGCTAGCACTTAGCATCACACGAGCCCAAAGGGATAGCCTCGCTTGAGAGGCTAATATCATCCAACTTCGCCTTGAAGCCATCCAAAGCCTCGCCAAGAAGCTAACTCGCAACTTCGCCACAGAGGACTTCCAGCTCCGCCAAAGGGTTTCTTTCGGACTTTGCCAGAAGCTGCCTCTAGCTCCGCTATGAGCTCAATGCGAACGGCTCCGCTATTGGTCTGCTATGGTCAACCTTTGACCAATCAAATCTCCGGATGAGATCGGATCCAATAAGATCAAATCCAATTAAGATCAAATCAGAGATCAAATTTGGTAGTTGATTGCCACAATCTCTTGACTCTTCTAAAACGAGTAAGAAGATCAGGGGAAATCCTCCAACGATATGGAAAGGATCAAGAAGGTCAACCGACCTGCCAATTCTAGCTTCGCAGAAGCTGATCCTAGCCTCGCAGTAAGGCTACTTTCCGGATTCAAACAGATTCGATTCAATCTGTTACTATATTTTCAAGGGACGATTATACCCTTGCTCTCCCTATAAATAGCCCGCCAGGGGTACAAGGAGAGAGGATCGATCAATCGAAAAAAGAGGACTCCACAAGCAGAGGCTTCTTCACGACGTACCGTGCGCTCTCGAATTCAGAGACCTTTTAGAGAATTGCTTTCTCTACCCAGGGTGTTGATACCCTAACATCGTCCTTCTTCTCAAGGAATCTCCGGAACCAGGTTAGAAGGAATTCCTAATTGAAGGCGATTTTGAGAAGCAGCAAGAGGGTTCTACCAACCTTCTGTTCTCTGATTCCCGGAACCAGGCGAGAAGGAAATCTCATCGCTCGCATCGTCAAAGGGACAAAGTGGTCGCGCGCTGACCAGACTCCTATCGGCACACTTCTCCAGAATCTCTGAGGAGATCTACTTGTAATCTTTTTAAGAATACTTATAATTTAGCTCCTCAAACTCTTTTTTGTAAGTTTTCCCCTTTGCGAACATATTGGAAAACAGTCAGAAGTGACATGCTACGTCATTGATGCCGACACTTCCTACAACCTACTGTTGGGGCGGCCGTGGATTCACCGCAACTCCATCGTTCCCTCTACTCTCCGTCAAGTCATGAAATACATTGACGAGAGTGGAAAGGTGCAAACGTTGATTGCCGAAAGGCATCCGTTCAAGGGAGTCGAGAATTATTTCACAGACTCCTTACTGTATCAAGATCCCGTGGAGACGGATGAAGTCCCGCAACCAGAGGAGCCAGACTCTGGTAATGAAGCTGACACTGAGCCAGAAAAAGAAGAGTGCTTGTGGGAGTTGGAATCACTTGTAAAGAGCATTAATAAGCTCGATGTTGATAATACCACCGACGATGTAGGCGGTTGGTACATTAATGAAGAATTAGATTTAGCGTATTTTCCTGTGTTTGCTTCTGATTCCGTACCGTCAGACACTAGCACCGAAGTAGATGATGATCTCTGGTCGGCAATGGATGCTTTGACATCGTTGCATGTACCAGTGAAATCGTCCTTCGAGACATACCAAGATAATGGTAATGCACAAGAATCTATATTTATGGTTCCAGCAAGACGGAAAGGCCAAAAACCAATTCTTTTTGGGCGAATCTCGTCTGAACCAACGCCCCACGAAGATCGAAAGGCGAGGAGGAATCCCCTCAGTTCGGTCATTATGAGCCAAAGGCACTCAGAATGATGAAAAGCATGGGGTATGACCTAACAAGCGGACTCGGGTTAAACTTTGGCAAAGGAAGGAGAACGCTACTTCGATCCTTTGTGCCGAAAGGAAAAGTACCTGATTATTATCATCGGACCCGCAGGGGGTTGGGCTATGTATCAACTCCGGCTCCATCAGCCTCTGATACTCAAGAATCATCAGGTCACGATTACTCTTCAGGCACGTCATCATGGGAGTCGGATGTCAGTGTCGGCAACATCTTCAGAGAACTTTCAGTGAACATGATTTCAACAGGCCACCTGGAAGACGGAGATGAAGAAATGATCCAATCCGATACAGATCCTTGGATCAAACATTTAAATACTCTTTGGGACACCCGCTTTGAACAGCGCGAGCCACCCACAGAAGATAAGGTTGTCCAGATCAATCTGGGGGATGAGGCTAATCCTAAGCCCATCTTCATAAGTGACGGCCTGTCACCGTCGGAGAAAAAGGATCTAATATCTCTTGTTCAAGAGTATATAGACGTCTTCGCCTGGAATTACGAAGACATGCCCGGACTTGATCCTCAAGTGGCTATGCACCGCCTCAACATCAATTCAGACGTAAAGCCTGTCAAACAACAACAGCGACGGTTCCGTCCAGAGATAATGGAGGCGATTCAATCAGAAGTCAGAAAGCTTATAGATTCTGGCTTCATCAGGGAAGAGCAACATCCCGATTGGGTAGCCAACATCATCCCCGTTGCTAAGAAAAATGGAAAGATCCGGATCTGCATCGACTTCCGTGATCTAAACGAGGCTTGTCCCAAAGACGAATTCCCACTGCCAATCACAGACGTCATGATTGACAATACTTGTGGATTCGAACGAATGTCCTTGCAACACCCCGCTCCCAGAATACGTACTTAGTTGCGTATTCAGATTTTTTGATCGTATTTTTTCAATTTACTTCTTGTACTTGTTTTGTATTATGAATTATTTATATGATCGTTTTGTCTTGGATCCGGATTCACGGACTCGGAGTCAGCCTTAGTCTGAACCGAGGACCCGATCCTAGGGTATTACTCGATTTGGTCTTTCTGGTATTAGATTTGACCAATTTTAGTTTTAAACATCATTTTCCAATATTTTAGATTTTCTATGATTTTCTGGAATTTTCCTGAATTAAATTGAAAATCTTCAAAACCGGTGTCGACCAGTGCCGCTGACCGATTCCCGGATTTTCAATTTACAAACGATTAGAATTACTAGAAGTGTCTTTTTACATTATTTCTTAAAATCACATTTCCTATCTAAATACTTTTTTTGAGTATTTTATGAATTTATCAAAATTCCACCGGATTTGGTGTCGGCCAGTATCGCTGGTTGATTCCAAGATTTTTAGTTTACAATCGGAATTGAATTTCTGAATTCCGCTTTCACTTTACTTCTTAAAATCATATTTTATTCTTTAATACATTTCTGAGATTTTTCGGAATTTATCAAAATCCGGCCGACCCGGTGTAGACCGGTATCGGTGGTTGACTTCCGGATTTTTAATTTGAAAACGGGATTTTATTTCTGAAAACCGATTTCATATTATTCCTCAGGATGACGTTTTCTACCTCTGGGTATTTTTAGGGATTCTTCTGGAACAGTCGATATTCGCGACCATATTATAATATTATTATTTTCTTCCCAATCTCTTCTTTTCTTCCTTTTTCTTTCTTTTTCTTTCTTTCCCTTCCACCGACTTCACCAACGCCACCTCACCCCCTCATTTAATTCCTCTCCCATCCATCACCTCTCTCCATCCATCACTCTCTTTTTCTTTTCTTTTTCTTTCCTTTTCTTTTTCCTTCCTCTCTTCTTCTCCTTCTCTTCTTCTTCTTCTCCTCCATTTTGTGGCCGACGACCAAGCCAAGCCACCACCGGCTACCACCGTCGGCGCCTCTGGCCACCACGACGCCGGCGAGGGACCCTAACTCCGGCCTTTCTCTTCCACCTCCACCACCTTCAAGATCTCCACCAAAATCATCTCCACCACCACCATAAATCTCTTCCACCCCAAAACCCACATCCCCTCTCTTTCCCCTCTCATTTTTGGGATGGCCAGCGGCCACCCCTAGGCCTGCGCCGGCCATGGCGGCCGGCGCCGCCTCCGATGGCTCCCCTGGCCGCGCAAGCGCGGCCAGGCTTGGGAGGCCACGGCCTGGCTGAGCCAGGCCGTGTGCTGTGAGAGGGGGGCAACAGCCCGCCCTTTTCTCTTTCCTCTTCCCTCCTTGGGCGGCCACGCCAGCCGCCTCTGTGGGCGGCGCTGCCTCTGGCGCCGTCCCTCTTGTCCCCTGGCCGCCTGGCCAGGGCTGGCCTGGCCACGGCCTGGCACAGCCAGGCTGTGACCAGAGGTGGGGGCAGCAGCCCCCACCCTTGTGCTCTCTCTCCTTGGGGTGGCCGGCGCGGCCAACCCTGGCCGGCGGCCACCGGAGAGCCGCCGGCGCCGGCCCCGGAGAGGCCACGGCCAGGCCTCCTGGCCTGGCCGTGTGCTGTGAGAGGGGGGCAACCGCCCCCCTTATCTCTTTCTCTCTGTCTCCTGCCCTCTCTCTCTCTGCCCTTTTCTCTCTCTACTCCCTCTCCTCTCACTAAACTCTCTCTCTTCTCTCTCCAGATCCTCTCTCTCTCTCCTGAATTCTCTCTCTCCTCTCCCTAATCTCTTTCTCTCTCCAATCATCTATTTAACGCGGCCTTCGCGTTATTGTATCGACGCAACGCGGAGCTCACGCCCGCGTCTGTGTTCTTCTCGTGTTAACACGACGCGGAACCCACGTCCGCGTCTGCGTTCTTTCATGCTATTGCTTGAACGCGGGTGTCGAACCCTGCGTTAGTGGCATCTTCGCGACGCGACTCCGCGTCTGCGACCCCGCGTCTCACTCTCAAAAACCCGCGTCTCCCTGTGTTCTCTCTCTTTCCATATGCTTCTCTCTCTAGGTTTCTCTCTCTTTCTCTCTCTAACTCTTTCTCTCTCCTCTTCACTTTCTCTCTCTAATATTTATATATTATTATATTTATGGCGCGGGCGCGAGTTCCATGGATTTTAGACTTTTCGACATTCCGGTGATTTAGGCGAGTGTCCTCGCTCTCGCCTCCATTTGGGTTTCCCCTTCGTCGGGTCGACATGTATTTATTCCATGTTTTCATGTATTATGTATTGGGCTGAGTCCCTGTAATTGTGTATGGCCGAGTGCCAATGACTGGACCCTTCAGCCTCCAGTCTCTCACTATCTCGAAAGAGACGTGATTGGGACCGTCAGGTTTCTCTGGACCCTTCAGCCTCCGGTTTCTCACTATCTCGAAAGAGACGTGATTGGGACCGTCAGGTTTCTCAGCTCCGCCTGGTTATCATGATCAGCGTTCAGCGCTTTACCACTAGATTCGTCTAGGCGGGATGCTGCCAGATTTTCTACTCGCACTTTAAGCCGAGTTGTCCCGGTAACCTTGCCAGACGCTCCAGTGTTAAATACTGTTTGCTGTCTGTACACTCCAGCTTGCTCAGCTCCGCTTGATTGTGCTCAGCTACTATTCTATCACATGCCATGTATTTACCTGATATGTTAACACTTGCTATGCCATTACTTCATACCTGTCAATTACATGCTACTATATAACACCTGTTTGTACCACCTGACAACTGATGTGTTATCACCTGACACCAGACATGCTACTACTTGGCAAGACCCCTGTTATGACATGACTTGCCACCGGACTAATATCAATCTCTTGACATGACTGGTTACCTGTCTAATATCATCCTCCTATCATGCTATCACTTAACACCCGGCATGATATACTTGACCTGTGATTATCTCATTTACGGGAATACTATACTTGTTATCCTGCATTATATGCAGTGACTTGAATCTTGTACTTGTTATCCTGTATTATATATACAGTGACCTGACTTTATAGTACTCATGTACTCCTGAACTCCTGATCATGTCTTGTACCTGCTTTTCCCGTAAATTGATAATCACATATTAAATTCTAATAAGACATCTTGCACCCGGTTTGGGGGAAACTGATGGGCCCTGATTAATCATGTTTATGGTGGTCTTATCGAGCCGCGCGTGGCCACATACTTGAGGGATCACCTGGCGGCCACCAGGGATCCGTGGGGTGTGCTGGCACCCCTACTCCTGTTCATTCCTGCCGGGTATGCACACGCCCTAGGCCTATTTCTATGGGATCTGCGATACTCTATTCCTGTTCGGGCGTAAATAAGTCCCGGTACCTAGCGGTACATTCCGGCTCAGCACCGGATACTCCTGAACCGTTGTCCCGGGCATGTACGGGGCCATCCGAAACATGATTCATCGATCTTTATCAGTTTCCAAATAACTTGCTCTATAAGTTGTGAGTGAAAGTATGTGGAATGGGACGCATACTGAAGCCTGGAACTTAGACGGCCCCAATTATAATAAAATGCGAATATGTAATTTGATGTGTTGTTTTGTAACTCAGGTTGTACACGCTTGGATTACGGTAACATGGGATGAAGGTATATAGATGAGGGTTTCCTTGTTTGGATTATTCCTTCGAGGTATTAATCTCATGGAGCCGTGGCCTAAACCTGTACAACCGGATTTGCTCGTATTCAGTTTTATCGGTTTTATGTTAGTTTAGGAGATATCTGGTGTTGCCCTATCTACTTTACTTCTCATCTCTTTACCTTTTCCTATCTTATCATACCATGAGTAGATCCTGCTTGATATCACTTGTTTTATATCTACTTGCTCCTGCATGCTTACCTATGCTCGCCACTTGGCATTCGTATCACCACTCGCCTGGGGAGTTCTATCTGACTCCCCTGGATCCTCATGTCCAGGTCATGGAGCTTGGAGCGTGTGGATTCCCCCAGCTGCTGATTAGAGTGGCGCAGCTGAAGCATGGATCCCCAGCAGACCGTCTGGAGCCTTATCCTTCCAGGCCCCCTGTGCGCCTCTCGAGTTTTCCTTTTGTAAACTCGTGAGTGCCTTATACTGTTCATACATGTACATCTCTTTGTATTCTCGCATTTGCGCCTATCAGTGATGTAATATTCTTGTAATATTATCACCTCTGGTGATAACTTTATAATTGTACTCATATGTTGGAATGTATAATGCACCATTTGCTTCCGTACTCTGATTCTTGCCTGTACTGATGCTTAGCGTATATACGTGAGGGTATTTCTGACCTGCGTATATACGTCGCAGTAACGTCTCCGTATCCGCCGGATCGGGGCGTTACAGGATGGCATCAGAGCCTAGGCTCTCGCATCCTCAGTACGTCCAGATGGCAAATTAATGGTAAAGAAATTTGCAACTGGAATGCATGAGTCCTGGTTATACACTCCAACTACAAGTACAGAGTTATCTATTCTTGATCATCTTTCCTTGATTCCTAATCCCTTCCATCTTTACCCTGTTTTGGTTTTTCGAAGCCTTTATACCAACTTAAGATATGAATAGACTAGAGGGGTAGTGGCTGGTTCTGAATAAAGCGATTATATGATCTCTTTGGCCAACTCTATGAAGCTCGGGTATTCTCAGGATTGATCCTGATGGGTTATCTTTCAGAAGTCAGTAGTCGGAATTCTCTATGGATATTCTACATTCTCGGCTATATCTTTCAGAGTGATTGATGCCTGGTATTCGGAATTCTCAATTATCGGTCTTCTCTATTATGCTCAGTACTATCAGGGTTTCCTTATCTTCAGTATGCTGGTTTATTCTCGGGGAGCTATCAAGTATGCAGTACAGCGGGAATTCTATTACAAACCAATGTTATCAGAACAGTATTATTCAACATCGTACGAAGATTCATACAACAGGAAGTGCAGAGGATATCTATATTCTGATTATTGTTCAGTCAACTTGAGAGCCCTACCTATAGTGCTTCATATCTTAATTGGTATAATTCCCGTCCTTGTCCTCTTTGTGTTCAATTTACCCCTTATAGAAATTGCGAGGACGCAATTTTTTGTAAGGTGGATGGATTGTAACACCCCGCTCCCAGAATACGTACTTAGTTGCGTATTCAGATTTTTCGATCGTATTTTTTCGATTTACTTCTTGTACTTGTTTTGTATTATGAATTATTTATATGATCGTTTTGTCTTAGATCCGGATTCACGGATTCGGAGTCAGCCTTAGTCTGAACCGAGGACCCGATCCTAGGGTATTACTCGATTTGATCTTTCTGGTATTTAGATTTGACCAATTTTAGTTTTAAACATCATTTTCCAATATTTAGATTTTTATGATTTTCTGAAATTTTTTGAATTAAATTGAAAATCTTCAAAACCGGTGTCGACCAGTGCCGCTGACCGATTCCCAGATTTTAATTTACAAACCGATTAGAATTACTAGAAGTGTCTTTCTACATTATTTCTTAAAATCACATTTCCTATCTAAATACTTTTTCTGAGGATTTATGAATTTATCAAAATTCCACCGGATTTGGTGTCGGCCAGTATCGCTGGTTGATTCCAGGATTTTTAGTTTACAATCAGAATTGAATTTCTGAATTCCGCTTTCACTTTACTTCTTAAAATTATATTTTATTCTTTAATACATTTTCTGAGATTTTTCGGAATTTATCAAAATCCGGCCGACCCGTGTAGACCGGTATCGGCGGTTGACTTTCGGATTTTTAATTTGAAAACAGGATTTTATTTCTGAAAACCGATTTCATATTATCCTCAGGATGATGTTTTCTACCTCTGGGTATTTTTGGGGATTCTTCTGGAACAGTCGATATTTCGCGGCCATATTATAATATTATTATTTTCTTCCCAATCTCTTCTTTTCTTCCTTTCTTCTCTTTTCTTTCTTTCCCTTCCACCGACTTCACCAACGCCACCTCACCCCTCATTTAATTCCTCTCCCATCCATCACCTCTCTCCATCCATCACTCTCTTTTTCCTTTTCTTTTTCTTTTCCTTTCTTTTTCCTTCCTCTCTTCTTCTCCCTTCTCTTCTTCTTCTTCTCCTCCATTTTGTGGCCGACGACCAAGCCAAGCCACCACCGGCCACCACCGCCGGCGCCTCTGGCCACCACGACGCCGGCGAGGGACCCCAACTCCGGCCTTTCTCTTCCACCTCCACCACCTTCAAGATCTCCACCAAAATCATCTCCACACCACCATAAATCTCTTCCACCCAAAAACCCACATCCCCTCTCTTTCCCCTCTCATTTTTGGGATGGCCAGCGGCCACGGCTCCATGTGCTCTGTGATTCATCATTTGTATTCTGATGAAGGAGCAACACCAAAGTGTTTCAAAGAAGGGTTACCTTGACTTAGGTCTGCCTCCGGCCCCTAGGCCTGCGCCGGCCATGGCGGCCGGCGCCGCCTCCGATGGCTCCCCTGGCCGCGCAAGCGCGGCCAGGCTTGGGAGGCCACAGCCTGGCTGAGCCAGGCCGTGTGCTGTGAGAGGGGGGCAACAGCCCCCCTTTCTCTTTCCTCTTCCCTCCTTGGGCGGCCACGCCAGCCGCCTCTGTGGGCGGCGCTGCCTCTGGCGCCGCCCCTCTTGTCCCCTGGCCGCCTGGCCAGGGCTGGCCTGGCACAGCCAGGCCGTGACCAGAGGTGGGGGCAGCAGCCCCCACCCCTGTGCTATCTCTCCTTGGGGGTGGCGGCGGCCACCAGAGAGCCGCCGGCGCCGGCCCCGAGAGGCCACGGCCAGGCCTCCTGGCCTGGCCGTGTGCTGTGAGAGGGGGGCAACCGCCCCCCTTCTCTCTTTCTCTCTGTCTCCTGCCCTCTCTCTCTCCTGCCCTTTTCTCTCTCTACTCCCTCTCCTCTCACTACACTCTCTCTTCTCTCTCCAGATCCTCTCTCTCTTCTCTCCTGAATTCTCTCTCCTCTCCTTAATCTCTTTCTCTCTCCAATCATCTATTTAACGCGGCCTTCACGTTATTGTATCGACGCAACGCGGAGCTCACGCCTGCGTCTGTGTTCTTCTCGTGTTAACGCGACGCGGAACCACGTTCGTGTCTGCGTTCTTCTC